>BJCG01001386.1:0-42710 GCA_005406145.1 Prunus yedoensis
AAGGTTATACGAACCGACGTAGTATTAAGTACAAATTCATTTATACAGGATGAATTAATTATAAACCGTCGTTGTTATGATTATTACACGTCTTTTAGTGTATATAACCGACGTTGTTTAAATATACAAAGGCGATATTTAAGAGTATCCGCCTTTGTATATTATTAAGACGTCGTAAGGTTATACTAACCGATAGTATATGAGTACAAATTCATTTATACAGTATGAATTAATTATAAACCGTCGTTGTTATGGCTATAACGTCATTTTAGTGTATAACCGACGTGGTGTAAATATACAAAGGCGTATATTTAAGTGTATCCGCCTTTGTATATTATTAAGACGTCGATAAGTTTATACGAACCGACGTAGTATATAAGTACAAAATTCATTTTACAGGATGAATTAATTATAAAACCGTCGTTTTATGGCTATTACATGTCGTTTTTAAGAATTGCCGTCGATGTTATATTTCCATTTACTGCAAGACGACCATTGTGTACACGTATGAGACGTGTAAATTAGAATCAGACGTCGGTGTTTGGGAACTAAACAAGTTTTAAAACAAAATTTTTTTTTTGATTTTTGTTCGCTTGATTACAACAAAATATTTATGTACATTTTAAATAAACTAAATTAAACCTAAACATTGTTCATAAATATTTATCTACATCAATTATCCTTCGGTAATTGCTTGTTCACGAATTCTGCCCATTCATGCCTAACTTCGTCAATATCCTCTTGTTTATACTGAAGTTTATCTTTTTTCTTGTCAAACTGCAAAATAAACCAAAAAAACCGACGTGTTATAAGATACAAACGACGGTTTTAAACAAAAATATGACGTAGTAAAATAAAGAAAGTATATCTAAAATGTTGCGTTTTACCTTCTTCTCGAAATTTAGGTCTGGATCATGAATTATATCTCTCATGAATCGCATCACGTAATAGCCACACTCTACACTTGTTGGTTGTTCAGGAGTGCCGTGTAGATTTTTCCAAATGGCCTGCTGTTTACGTGAATTTTTATTTATATGAATGTTAAACATTTTAATTGACCTGTTACAAGAAAACAAAGGGTGTTAATGACAAAACAAAAAATTTAAATACAAATAGTAACCGTCGTGGTAAATCAGTCAAAACGACGGAGTTTTTTAAACCAAGACGTTATATTTTGTTTAAAACGGCGGAAAACCTAACCGTCGTTGTGTAACGTTATAACGTCGGTAAGAGTAAAAAACGTCGTATGACAAAAAATTGAGCAGAAAAAATTAAAACGTTCTTAAATAAAACGCAAACGACGTGGTAGTTAAATTAAAACGACGTTTTTAAGAAAATACTGACGTGGTAGTTAAATTAAAACGTCGGTAATATCTTACCGTCGTTATATTTAATTATAACGTCGGTATTATTAAAAACCGTCGTTTATTTAAATACTTTATAGGAAAAAAATCTTAAATCAGAAGAAATCAACTTACGTATTCACTATATTTTTCATGTCGTCGTCAACCATGCGTTTTGGCAGTGAATTCATGTAATAGGCAGTCTCCGTTGCTGGTCTCACAATTACCATCACCCAATGACCCCTGCACATAATGATTCATATAGGTTAAATAGTACTACAAAGAAAAATATTAGAAGCTCAGGAAAATACTTTAAATGGTACTAACCCTGGATTATAAGGGACCAAGAAAAATTGATTCCCATCTGCTGTATTCAGGCGGTTTGACAGGTTTTTTATTCGGTCTGATATTGATCCAGCTCCAGAGCTCACTAGCCCAGGGTCCACGAGGCCAACAAGTTTATAATATTTGCCATTTTTAAATAGTCAAATAGAACCTAAATATATGAAAGTCAATTAAATGAGATTTTAATTTAAAAGAAAGAAAATGTAAAACAAAATGGGATTAGGGAGAATTACCTCATGTATACTGATATTACTGTGGTTCCCATCTCAACCATGGAACCAAACTGCAAAACATCTTCAGTGAAGAGGAAGGTATCATGCTCAAAGCCAAACACTTCCTTGGGCATGTGAATTGTTAGAGCCTCGTTACCAGGCAACAACTTGGTCCAGAAATGTTGGCATAAGGTTTAACAGAGGAGGTGGCATGTCTAGCTTTGAGAGATCCTGTTAAAAGAAATTAATAAAGAAATATAAGTTAGTTTGTGTGTGAACTAAAATAAACGACTCTAACTAAACTCAAAAAACAGACGTGGTATATAATATAAACGACGGTTTCTAGTTATACACGTCGGTAAATAGATAACCGTCGTTATTTTAAAGGTCGTCTAATATAAATACATTTAATGAATCATGAAATAGACAACGGTTTATTAAAGCGTTGTGGTATTTAACGAAACACGATGTGTATTGTGAAGAAACAGACGTATATACCGTCGTTATTTTAAATTTTAACGTCGGCTATTAAAAGGAGCGACGTCTATTTAAAATTTAAAAAGCAGAAATAGAAAATAGCATAGATTTTACCGTGTCCTCTTTCTCTTTTCCAGCAGTATCAGCTTCAGGCTTCGGATCTTCTAATTCCAAAGCTAGGGGTCTGATATTAGTGGCCCCAGAGCAGCTTGCCTTATCAGACATTGGATTTTTTGGGCTTTGATCTTGAGAGGGTAAAATAATTGGAGGAATTGGAGAAATTGGGGTTTGGAGCATCTGGCTGGGATCAAAATTAGGAACTAGTTGACGGATATATGCCAACATAGCCTCCCTCTCTGCTCTGACTGCTTCCATTATAGTTTCCCTTGACTTCGCCTCAATCCTCAAGGTCTCTTCTCTGACTGCCTCCCTCACACTTTCTTTCAATTTGTCACCAAATTTCACTCTCTGCTGTTTCGGCAAATTGAAGAACTGAGTTGGGGTAATGCCAGCACCAGCTCCTCTGACTCTCCCACCATGCTCGGGGGTTCCCAAAGCCAGAGTCAAGATATCATTGGTCCCGGAGACAGTCAGAGTGCCTTCGGAGACTTGCTTTTGCAAATCATCCTAAAAGAGAGAAAGAGAGATTGTTAGAAACTGAGAAGGGTGTAAAACAGATAAATATACCGACGTTGTAAATAATAAACAACAACGGTTTTTCTTAAATGACTGACGTGGAATTAATTTAAAACGTCTGTACTTAAATACCGTCGTTGTTTATAATTTACAACGTCGGTATATAAAATACGTCGTATATTCAAAATTAAACAGATTAAAACATAAATCAAAACCGTCGTAGTTTATAAAGTAAGACGACGGATTATTAAACAAACAGACGTAGATGTCCAATTCCATACGGCTGCACAAAATTACCGTCGTTGTATAAGCATTCTAACGTCTAGATAAGATAAAACCGTCGTAAGTTTAATGAAGAAGTGAAAAAACTCGATTCAAATATGCATTCTTTCCAGAAATTGTGCACCACAAATTTCAGTGAAATAGACAAAGAGAGGGAGAGTGTGTGCGTGAGTAAACTTGAAACAAAAATGCAGTTCATAGAATAATTTAATCCGTCGTATTAATTCTATCTAGACGTCTACTTTATTCAAAAACCGACGTCCTATTCATTTTTAAACGTCCGTGAATTAAGCCCGTCGTGGTGTTCATTTTATAACGTCGCTTATTTAGAGATAAACGACGTCTATACCAAAATAAAACACTCTGTTTTTCAAATTTAGAACAGAGTTAGTGAGACTTACGATTATTTTTACCTTCTCTGCAGCCTTTGGATCAGGGATGTTTCCTGTTTTATCTTCTCTTGCTTTCTTCCATAGAACAGCTCAATCGATTTTCTTCAACTTCGGGCATGGTTTCTACCAATTGGTCCGCCAAACCAACATACCCTTTTCTAGACAACCTATGGTTGTACTCCAATTTCTCCCTCCTCTCCTTCTGCTCAGCATGCTTAGCCTCAAAATCTGGGGTTAAACTTGAAGCTACGAAGGCTTCCCATTGCGATTTCTCTATGAACTTATAAAGCGCAGGGGTTTCTTTTAACTTCTCCTTGTCATGTGCGAATGGAAGGATATAATGCTTAGTTACGTTATACTTGAAATCCTTCCATTTTTTGGCGGCAGACGACAAGACCAAGTTCTTGTAACTCTCCCCAATAACATAGGACATTTGAACAGCTTCCCAAATCTGCTTCTTCACGTCCTTGGGTAAGTGTTTCCATTTCTTGTCCACAAGAGGGAATCTGGTGCGTGCCAAAACACCAATGTAAGACTGCATCTCAACAACAGCCTTGCCATGTGGTTTGCCATCTTTATTGAACTTAACCACAGGCTTAACCTTCTCAATTTTCCTCTTCACAACACGGCTCATTGTGCTGATACCGCGGCCAGATTTTGGCTCCACCTCAAATGTGGCTGTGCTCGAGTCTTTCTCTGAGGTTGAGGAAAATCTCATCCTCTTCGAGGGTTTGCTTTGAGTTGATTTTTCAACTTCCACTTGAGCCTTTGAAACTGTTTTGGGTTCATCCCCTTGTGCCTTTGAACCTGATTTGGCCTTTGACGCGTCAGCTTCCTTGTTTTGAGATTTCGAAACCATTTTTCATTAATCTGCAAGGAAAACAACGTCGGTTATTAAAAATAAACGACGTAATAATACAAAACAATGACGGTAACACTAAAAAAGTGACGTCCTATTAAACAGTCTCTTAGACCATGAATGGAAATAAGACGACGATTTTATTAATAAGAACCGACGTGGTTTAAAATTTACAAAACAATTATTCTTCTCTCACTAGACGACGAGTTTATCTTGTTTCCGACGTAGTATTAGTCACACCATGACGGTTTTTAGCCACTGTCGTGCAGTTCGCATTACGGCCGTCGTGGTGTGTCCATTCTATCGTCGAAAACAAGACAGAACTGTCGTCTTTTGGCGTCGTGAGAGTATCTACTTATGTATTTAATCAAAACCAGTGAAATATTTCTTCAATTTGACAGAATCTTGTTTCCAGACAACTACGGCATTCAAATGAAATGTAAAAAAAGGGAAAAGAGTGAGAAAAAACCTTTGGCGTGCAAAGAAAAGTTTCCTTCCGACGAAGACGAAGACGAAAATGGTGATTTGGAGATGAAGACGAATATTCAGACGATGATGCTGCTTTTGGGAAATGAGAGGGAAACTTCGATACTTTATCGGGAAGAGAAAAACCGTAGAATATTAGGTCAGGTGGCGAAAAGTTTATATATTTTCCAGAGTTCAATACAACGACGTTGTTATTAAAAAACCGCCGTATTATTTAGTTATAACGACGGTATATAATTAATAACTAACGTGGTTATCACAACTGCCGAAAGACTTTTGGAATTCCGATGTGGTTATGACGGCGCTTTTTTCCTCTAAACTGACGTTGTAATTATAAGTTCAACGACTATGTATTTTAATAAACCGACGTGGTTACTTGGGGGTTCTGAAAACGACGTCGTTCTATTTTTAATACGCGCCAAATGACTTTTGGATTTCCGATGTGGTTATGACAGCGTTATTTTTCTCTAAACTGACGTTGTACTTATAAATTGAACGACTATTTATTTTAATAAACCGACGTGGTTACTTTGGGGTTCTAAAACGACGTCGTTCTCTTTTAATACGCGCCAAATGACTTTTGGATTTCCGATGCAGTTATGACGGCGCTTGTTTATCTAAACTGACGTTGATTATTCAAATATGACGTCGCTATGTATATTAGAACTGACGTGGATATTTACGATTATTTGTTTAAATAGGATTTTTTTACGCGTTTTTTAACTCTCAGTTTTCAATCAGGGTTGCAGAATGATTCCTCACAAGAAATTTTCTTTCTGAAAGCAAATGGGTTTGCAGAATGATTCCTCACAAGGCCAAGCATGGGTTTGCTACATCCTCCTGTGTAGCAAGGGTGGAACCAGCCTTAGAACCTGCATGGGTTTGCTGCCGAACTTGCCCGTTTGAAGGCATATGAGGGCACAACCCACAACAGGTTCTAAGTCTGGTTCCACCCTTGCTACACAGGAGTTTTGAAGAAACAGTTGATTTTGATGAAAAAGGGAATCGAGGAGTGAGCTTTTCATACTTTGTTGATTTTGATTTTCTGAAATTATTAGATTTTCATCTGTGGCTATGCAGGAGCTTGAGAACAAGAGGAAGGAGAGGGCCCAGCTTGCATATGAGAGGAAGAAACAGTTGAACAAGCTGAGGGTGAAGGCAGAAAAGAAACCACGATGTATTTGCCAAATTTGTGTACATATATTGTGTAAATATTGATCAATATTTAACAAGAAGAGATTTGCCTTTTAAGATGAAAATGTTGTTGAGGATTGAGAATTAAATTTTGTTTTGTGTTAAGAAAGATATTACCAAAATAAAAGAAAATTTAATTAATTTTAAAAAGCTATGAAAATAAGACAGCGGTTTACAGAGAAGGCAGACGTATAAATTGAAAAAATACGACGGTAATTTGAACTTAAGACGTGGTAAATAAAAACGACAGTAGTGTTGTAGGTACCGTCGTAGTATACTCTAAAATAATTAGTTGGCGGTTTACAGAGAATGCACCGTCGTAGTATACAGACGTGGATTCCATTATATTATACGACGCGGATTAAGAACAGTTGGTCGTGTTTAGTTAGGAGTTAACACGGCAGGTTTTTTGGTGAACTGTCGTCTTTATTTTCTACGTCCGTCGGTGGATTCATACCTGCTGTCGTTGTTTTTTGGTCAGATTTTAAATCTGAAGAAGTCCTTTTTAAAAACGACGCTTTTTTTATTTGTATGCATCGTCTTTTAAAAATATTCAACAGTAAAGAACTTATCCACGACGGTGTTTTTTAATACCGTCGTTGATTTAAATACAACGACGGTTTTATGTTCTGCCGTCGTCTTTTTCTGGTCGTCTTTTTCCATTTTTGTAGTAGTGAAAGAAAAATGACTTAAGGGACGGATGAGCACTAGTTCATATTTTAGGGTATTTGGAGCCACAGTGGTAAAACGCGTGGTATGGAACATGCAGGCTTGTTGCCCTAAGGTATGAATTAGTGGGATTAGAAGGGAGTGAGTTCATAGCACCACTACATATGCAAATTTAGTTGTCTGGTATGATTGCATAATTTATATATCTTGTGTTGTTTAATGCGGAACAATTTGATTAACTGTGATAGCTAACCTTGAGGGGTTTGACAGTACTCTACTGGGCATTAGAATGCTCATACCCTAATGGATTGTGCAGGATTTAAGACGAAGTTTGAGGAAGCAGGTTTCAATTAAGCTGCTAGACATTTGTTGTTGATTTGTGTAATTAATGTTTGTAAGTAGTTAACCATTTGATAAAGATTTCAGTGTGTATTTAACTACGAGTTATTGCAACTCTAATTTTGTATTAAGTAAATTTGTATTATTTGTGGCTCTATTTGTCATCATATCATGGTTGTATTATTTTATTGTTATTACTATGGTATGACTCAATCCTTGATTTGGGAATATTCCTTATTCTATAATCGGGGCGTGATAACATCAGTCAAAGTGACTTGGAGCTATGATCAGTTCGCGATACAACTTGTGTTTGGTAGGTAAGCCCTTCTTAAAAGCGGAGGATGTGATTCAGTCGTCACATCCCATTATGTTGGATTTCTTTGCCTTGAATCTTTTGATGAAGTCTGGGAGAGATTTATCATGTTCCTTTTTTAAGTTGAAAATGTGATCAGACTGCTTCTTGATCACTTGGTATGAAGTGTATTCCTTCGCGAAGACGGGTGCTAACTCCCGAAGTTGTCAATCAACTTCGACGCTAGAATGAGAAGCAAATCCTAAGTTGCTCCTTGCAAGGTCATGGCAAACACCTTGCACATCGATGCATCATTGCCCTTGTAAAGTATCATGATACTCCTAAAATGTTTTAGATGGCTTTCGAGATCAGAATCCCCTTTGAACGGTGTGAGGGAAGATTTTGTAAACCGCCTTGGTGGAGCTGCTTGCTCAATCTCGTTAGTGAACGATGAGGTATTCACCTAGTCTACTTCTCGATGCAGTGCGTCTTCTAGGTCTCCTCCAACCTTTAGGTTTCAAAGTCACTCGTTCACCAACCTCTCGATATCCTCTGCTCGCAAAGGTTGCGGTTTGCGTTGAGGATGTCCCCGACACCAGCATCTCTACTTAACCTCCACTTATGTCGAATGAGTTGTTGATGGGATGAGCTTGTGAAGGGAGTCCCATGGCGCGTGAACTAGAATATGCCTTTTTGGTATGATTCAATGAGTGTTTTCCTTCACGTTCTCGACGACGAGGGCTTTGGTGCTGATCTCCTCGTGGGCCCAACCTTGAGTGGACTCTTATAGGGCTGGCTGTCATCTCTTGGAAAAATTAATGTCATGGTTGTTACTCCCACATTTAAAATTATTTCAAGAAACTAATCAAATTCATTCCATTGAAGGGATTACAACAGTATAGTTTAATCTTGCATAAAGAAGACGACAATTGAATCAACTATATATATAAAGGGATTTACAATTTAACGAATGAAAAAATTGGTATCATAGGCAAGAAACCAAAATAATTTGTTGAAAATAAAAGACTCTACTCATTATATGTATGCACTAAGGATCTTGGCTAATACAAGAATTGAAGGAGTTCGTTTGTCACTTTCTAGAGGTGCTTGCACCACGTCCACATTGCTGACTTCTAGTTTTGTCGTGCTAACCTTAACAAGTGCAAAGTGAAGTTGGGATTTACGACTGATTGACCAGAGCTGCACTCTGTCATCGAACTTCTGTAGTGTATTTACGTTAGCAGTTGAGAAAGTGTGTTTGTTTGTCTACTTTGGGCAGCTTGTTTGCCCATTTTGGCTAGTACTTCTAGTGCTTGCACCAGGTCCACTTTGTTGAACTTCCATTTTTGTGGTGCTAGCTTTAACAAGTGCAAAGGCAAGCTTCTTGGACTCATCTTGGAATGACTATAGTTGCATTGTGTTACCGATCTTTAGTTTGTTTGTCCTGGCAATTTCCTTTTAACCTGAAACCAAATTGTACACAATACTGTCTCCATTTCTTGAGGCGTAAAGTGTACTCCTTAAGAGATGGATCCAATACTTTAACATGGATACCAATAAGACACTTCTGATTATGATCATAACGTAGCTTCAACTCAGGCATCAATTTCTCCACGGTTGTTCACGACTAGCCAGCATGATGATCTACCCATTCATGCCTTACACCTCACTTGCCGCCTCCAGCATGATACGCACTAACACGTTTATCCCTCTTTCCTCACTAATCGGTCTAAATCCAAAGTCTCAGATCAAGTCAATTTGGTCAAGGATATGACCAACCAATTTGTTTTGGTCCTCAAACGTTTTAGTTAACGCGTCAACTTGTAATTGAGATCTACGTGATTCTTTGGATTAGTGGGAGTGGTTGGGGCAACATTCAGATGCTTGCGAGCTGAGGCCTCAAGGGAAGCATGAATGGGTACCATTGTTGTGGTACGTGGAGGCATAGGAAGGTGTGGCCTCACCTGCCTTAGGATCACTAGGATAGCCGAGGAAGGTGGATGCATCATGGGTCGTTGCAATCCTGTCGTTGGCAACAACGTCGCCACGGGCCACGAGACTGCCATAGGTAGTATAGTCACTGAAAACGGCGGCGTCGTGAAAGACAGAACTAGCGCGAGAAAGAATTGCGGCCTTGGTTATGGGGCCACGAGATGGATTCTTGGAGCCGATCTTGGGATGATGAGGTGGATCAATGGTTTTGGTCGTGGGGCAATGATGTGGGATTGGTGGTTTCGACAGTAGGGCCGTGAGGATGGTAGCTCGAACCTGTACCATGCGGATGGCTCGGCTTCGCACCACGTGGATGACTCGAACTCGTGGTGGAGTTGTTGGTCGCGACAGCCTTGCTCCTCGTGATAACACCTCCTACCATGGAGATTGAAGGTTCAGGTGAAACCGATTAATGGAAAGGAAATAGATTTCCTTTGATTTGGATTCAAGAGCCTCGCTTTGAGTATAACTCGAATCTCTCAATGAAAGCACCACTTTGTTTGTGCAAATGTTCTCCGGAGGAATATTTGGAGAATTTCCTTACATCTCTTGAATGAAATCCTCCAAGCATCCTGCAAAACAAATGAGGTCAATTGGAGAACACGGATGTGGTGTTGGTCAAGAGCCCTCCGATGCATAAGTCAGAATATGGTCTAAAGGAGATACAAATATTTTTGAAGGGAAATGAGTGTTTTCTCTTTGAAAAGAGAGAGAGAGAGAGAGAGAGAGAGAGAGAGAGAGAGAGAGAGTGGCGTGTAGCCTAGGGTTTGGAAGAAGTTAGCTTCATGTGATATGATGTTGCCTTTTGATCTTGTGTCCTCTTTGGTATGATTTATGGGAGAATAATTCTTTTTTCAGGGAATTATTCTTTTCCATAAATAAGGAGATTGGGTAAATCAAGAAGATTTAATGGAAATCGAATCCTTGATTTATGGAGATACCCCTATATTAAATCTTGATAATTGGCCAATTAAATGGGAATTTAATTGACACAATTATTTGACTTAAGGAATATTCCAATATCCACATGGCGTCTCTAAATGGTTGTGAAAATCCATGTTCCCATAATGATGGAGTGCAAAGAATAAACATGTTTAATCAAAATCTCAATGATGATCGTGATAACAATGACATGATGACAATAACAGTGGCGGTGATGGTGTATCGTTATTTCTTAAAATTTCATTATATATGTAGAAAGTTTGGTCCAAAATTCATTTTAAAGTCATCTCATTTCTTTTAAAATGATTTTTTTAATCAAAGAAAAACTTTATTAGATAAACTTCAACAATATAATTAAAGACATCAACATGACATCTAAAGCATCAATCCCAAGAGGGCAACAAACTAATATGCTAAAAACAAAACTAAAGTGGACAAAAGCCGTACTAAAACTACTAACTCACATTACTATAATTAAGCATAATTTCAAGCAAAGCCCACAAACCCAACATAGTTGAAACCCTCAAGCAACTTAGGAGCCTAAATGAGCCCCACAACTACCACCACCTGAAGAAGCATCATCGCGACCAAACCTACCATCACAAAAAATCTTGAAGCAAGAACAAAATTCATAGCATATCTAGAGAAAACATGGTTTCCAACGATCTACCTCCGCATAAGAGTAAATGTATAAACCAAAACAACAACTGCGCCAAATAACAATTAGGTGATTTGCAGCAAACTCCGTCAAAAACGATGTATAACAAAATTTACAAACATGAGCAGTGTTAGAGAGCAGATTTTGGGAGAATGATTTGACCAAAAGAGGTGATGAGGAATTTCAATTTGAGCATGGGTAAGAAAAACTCACCATAAGGGGCTTTTTATTCAAAACGCCCCAATGAACTTAATCACTAACCCAAAATAAAAAGACAAGAAAGGAGGAGGAGGAAGAGGAAGAGGGGCAGTGACGCTTCTTACTCCTCCCCCTTTATAGAGTTTTTGTTTGGGACTTACAGGGGAAAAGAGTGGCTAGTATTCTAGGATTAATTTCTTTTAAAATCATTTCAAAGTCATTTCATGAATTCGTAAATCTCATTTGAGTTTCAATAGTAAATACTTTAATGAGAAGGGATTTACCAACTAGCTTTTACAACTGTGCATTAAAAATGAAGAAGAAGATTTTAGATAATTTCCTAATATCTTTTCTCAATCATGAGAAATTATAGTATGGTATTGAGTTAGGTCACGTGATATAATTTGTGTACATGTTATAATATTGGTGGACGGCATGATTAGTATTTCTCATTTAAAATAATATAAATAAATATTCACTTATATTATAATGCATGTACAAATTATATCATATGGTCGTACTCCCTCATCCAATGCCCCCCAACCATGTAATAGAAAGTTTTGGATGGAAATGTAATCACAATGTAGTATTGTTTTTTTTTGTTTTTTGGTTTTTTTTTTTTTTCACGAAAGAGAAATTCATTGATACAATTAAGAGGATATGTTACAATTGGCTCCAGGAGGGGAACCTCTTCAATCCAAGTTTCAATAGATAATGCGCCTTGCTAGAAGATGAACTACTTGATTGCACCCCCTTTGGACTGAAAGAAACAGTAACATCATCAAATTGTTGCAGACTCCTCTTAATATCATCAATGGGATGCCCAAGTCTCTTCCTCACCATTCTTTAAGTTATTTTACCACTGCTTGTGAATCAGACTCAACCAGTATTGATGAAAAGCTAGCGTCACGAGCAAACTTCACCCCAAATTGAAGTGTCATTATCTCTGCATGTGTAGGGGAGGCGGGGGATGTGGTAATTGTCATGGTCAATTAAAAAAAAAAAATTTGGTTCTCTTTTTCGGCCAAAATTATTTTCGTTGACTCTTAAAAGAAAAAAGAAAAACTTGACCAATAGAAAAAACTTTGACTAAAACCATTGACAAATGCTGGATAATCCCGGCGTAGTGTAGAATACAAAGCGTTCAACCGAAGCACGCAATGGTCTTCAGAGAGTAATTCGTTCCTAGATTTCACCATTTTTGCTGCCACACAGACGCACGCTCCCTCTCGCTCTCTCTCTCTCTAACTGACGCCATGGCTGCTGCGATGAAGATTGTATTCGGACTGCTAACGTTTGTCACAGTCGGAATGATTATAGGTAAAATCAAATCATCAAAGAAATTTCTATTATCTTGGTCATATACATACATGTACATTATATTGATTGTGTATATGTTGATTCTACGATTATATCTCGTTTCTATTTAACCAGAAAGCTGTAGGAGTCGAAGAGGAAACTTGAATCTTGGTCCAATGTTCTTTTTATCCTTGATTTTCCTTTGGTTTCTCGAAAATCAAACAGAAAGCTCCTATCTGGATTTGATCTGGGTATTGGATATTAGGTTCGGAATAAAACTTATGTAATGCAGATTCATAACTTTAGGAATGACCAACACCTCTAATAGGTTCATTGGACTTGGATTCTTAGGGCATATCATAAGGGCTCTTGTCAGGAGTAATTAAAAAATTTATAGACAGCACTTTCAGTGCAGTATTTTGGAGTGAAAATTGTATATCTCTGGTCAATATTTGTCGAATTACTCTAGCTCCGAAGTTTGTTGAGATGTGATGCATTGGTAAGTATGGTAAAGGAAAAATTAGAAACATTGAAGTTATGCACAGCGTTGTAAGCTCACAGCTAAAATCTTTGCAGATATATGTGTATCCCAAGATGTGCTACCTTTAGAAAACCCCGTGGTTGGACTGGAGGGATCAAATGATGAAAGAAATGGAAGAACTTAAAAAATGAAACCCGTGATATCCTCCTTTTAAACAGGAATTTGAAATAACAGAGGGACATGTGGGCCAATGGCACTACACCCTACCCTAGTACTATGGATCACACAGAGCACAGAGAAGGTGTAGGCATGGGGCTGCAGTCTGGGGAATTCCCGCCATTCCAATATCAACTGTCTTCCCTGCCTCTTTGAAAACCTCTAGAGACTCCTGGATCAACCTGGAGACCTTAATAGAGGATTATTATCTATTATCCTAAACAAACCCCACTACTATTACTGCATACGCTTTACCCTCAAATAATACATGCAAAGAAAGAATTCTTTGTTCTTGGGTATGAATGTATGACTATTTTAGCTATCCTCCTCTTTTTTCCATGTTAATGGGTGGTGGTTTCTAACAAGCTGTTAGTTTGAAATTATGTTTGAATGATTTGAAATTACTTTATTTTCATTAAGTGAGCATATTCTGAATGTTTTTTGAATCGCAGGTGCTTTGTTTCAATTGGCATTTATACGAAGATTGGAAGAGTCATATGGTATCTTGCAATTGATTAAATTTCATACACAAATATATTATCTTGTAATTCCCCCCATACTTGCACGTTCAGCTCATGGTTGGGACTTTGTTAGACTTTTTTGACATATCTTTCTTTCTATACTAAGTAGAAGAGCTCTAGACAGATGCATATGGTGAAGTTCTTACTCATATATGTTAGATTTTTCTGGTTCTCTTTTTCCTCTTTGCAAACCTTAACATGGATCAGACTTTTTAGTCAGATTGAAACAGTCTTTTTGTCAGAACAATGGGGATCCTTTTCATCTATTTATATCATTTTTCTTTGTAAAACAGAATTTTCAAACTGGGCCAGGCATTTTTTAAGAGCTGATCCATTGGATTGTGGACTAGTGATGCAACTCTTAACACAGTTAAGCCATTTAATTTTGGATAGAGTTTCATAAAAAATAATACAATTAAAGAGATTCAGGATAATTAAGATTCAAGTGTGTACAAATTTTATGGTGTTCCTTGGCATCAAAATAAATCATTTAGAGATATATCCACTGCATGCTTTTGAGTGAAATTATGTTATCTTATTCAACCAGCAATAGTTGAAAATAATTGGCGATTAAGATTCTAGAGTCATAGAAGCTATCATATGAGAGCCTGCAAGAGTATAAAACCTGGTTCGTGTGTAACATGGCGTTGAACCTTGATTGAGGGAAATGAAAAATGTCTGAAGAAAATTCGTTTATCTTAGTTTATGTATTTTTTAAAAAGATCTGATTTGGATCTTCTTTTAATTCTACTAATTTGAATGTTCTTCTGGCTTTCACCTTCGCTATGCTACATATCTTTGGAAGTATAACTTTCTCATCGATTGAATATTCTGTGGGGTTTTTCCTTCTTTGTTTGGTCTATTTTGACAGAAATTGAGCTGTTACATTTAGTTGAGTAAACTGTACAATCTTCCATTTTTTTTAGGACTTTTATTGTTGATTGAATCATTGAGTCTAAGACATTTTCTTTGTAATGCTTTATTCTTGCAAAGTGATATCATATTTCTTTTATTGTTATTTTGTTTGATGATTTTAAGGAAATTTAGGTTTTGATCAAAAAAAAAAACTTTCACTTTTGGAAAAAGCCAAAGCTTTATCCAAAAAGACAAAAAACCTCTCAACTTTCAAACAAAGACATGCAAATGTAAAGGATTCCTTAGGAAATCCAAAAATAGAGAAGGGCAATTTTGTCCATTTTGGCTTCTTTTAAAAATTTTCTCTCTCCTTTGGCCTTTTCCAAAGTCTCCCATGATTTTATATCATGCTTATTTTGTTGTTATCTATCACATGATTTATCTTTTTTAAATTGGTCCTTTTAGGCTCGAGTTTCCATCTCCTAGAAGAGTGCGTAGAAGTCTAAATGATGGCTATCTCGAGTTGCCCGGAGGTTGGTATGGTTCTTATCAAGTTTTGTTTGGTAGATAGATGTACCACCACATTTGTTCCTTATTGAGTTTTGAATTAGAAAATAATAATTTAGTCAATCTATTATTTTCATAATTTATATTATGATTCCGCTGCATTTAAGTAGGGTATTCATTACGATATGGCATTCAACACCAAAGGAAAGGTTGTTGAGATAACTCTCTGTGGTTGAATATAACCTCTTGAATTCTTATGGATTTCTTTTTCTTCACTGTATATTCTTCTTTCTTTACAGTTTTGAGATCTTGTATACTGGACAATGCACCCCTGACCTTTCTAAATAAGCTGTTAGTTATAAAAGAAAAAAGAAAAAAAAGAAAATTGGACATAGGTGAGGGCTTGATATTTACATTGTCTTAGAAATGTTTGACTTTGATTTATTGCAGTTATATTTTTTTCTGTAGACACAACTTTATACTGCCAAGGAAAAAACCTAATGACACAATATCATGGAGTTTATGGGATTCATATTAGGGTTTGTTAGGCTCTGTAACAAGGACATGGGGAGGCTAAGGGGATTTTTTCGTTTTTTAATGAGAATTTATTCTTAGGTTTTGAATTTTATTGGTAAACTAAAAATGAAAACCAGAAAGACATATTGGCAATTAAAAAATAACGAGTGTAACTGAGGTTCTTTTTTTTTTTTTTTTTTTTTTTTCTGTAGTACGTCAATTTTATTCACAACATAAGGAACAAAAACCGAAGGTTAAGTTCCAAAGAGGTCAGAAGACCAAGGTGTCCTGTACAATTACAGTCCAAGTCCAAGGCTTTCCTAAAACATGAAAACAAATTAAAAAGAAGGTTCCCTGTGATTGAAAAGACATGGTGTGCACAGTGAAGCACTTAAAGTACTCGAATTAGAACTCTTAAAATTGAAAAGAAAAAAGGTATCCCAATTGGAACTTCCACCTTCTTCAAAATGTGAAGATTCTGATTGGGAGAGGATCAAACTGAAGTCCATGGAAAGACATTTCCCTTGGGTTGGATCAGCGTTTTAAAACACTTGTTCATAAAATGAATATACTTTTCTTCTTGTGCCCTTCATCACAAGTTTTGCGTAAGCATGTATGAAGAGGAGCTTGAAGCTTGAATTCAGGAGTTTATTTGACACTGTTTTGACAAATTGTTTATATGGTAGGTGTTCCATTTATTTATTTATGCATGATGTCTTCTTTTCTGTTCTTGATGTTTTAATTACAAGAACACCGTGAAAGTTATCGCATGCACAATAGAACACCGTAATTTACAAGTAATGAATATAACCGTTTTTAAATGTCTCTGAGTTTCTAGTATTCCAGTTGTTCCTCAGATTAGAAGAAGCTTGAGAAAGGATCATGATGGTGTTGCAAACATTTTCCCTCATCTGATTTGCTTTTCTTCTGTTTTGAATTCTCAGGTTCTCATTGGAACAATGACAAAGAAGCAAAAATTTTACGGCTTGGATATGTATGCTTGCATATTTAGCTTTCTTTTTCATTTCAAGTCTTTAAGATAATCCCTTGCCTGTTGGAAAAAGTATTGTGCACCATTTGACATAAAGGACAATGAAAATTGGATGTTTTTCTAGAGAATGAAAAATTATTAATTAGAGACCTGAAATCCATGATGATTTAAATTTCTGGGATGTTTTGAAGTATGATCATAATATCTCTTTAGTTTCCAATAACAAAGAAACAAAATAAGAAAAGAACCTACACATAAGTCATCTTATTTTAGTAACAGAGAAGATAAAATACATAAGCTCCCTTGATATAGCACAATACAAAAGAATATATTTACTCCAGACTGTATATTAGCCTATGTGGTTCTGTTAAAAGATTTTATTTTACTTTTTGAAAATGAGAAATTTTATTTCATAAAAAAACCATACAGTGGTTCTGTTAAAAGATCAATGTGGGGCTTGTGGTTATTCTGTGTTCTTATGCTTGGTACTTTTTCTTTTTAATGTTTCTGCTCGAGGCTACAACTGGGTGAGTTTGGTAGAAAGTATAGAAAGGGCTTTTATTTTATTATTGGATGTGACTTCCAGAAAACTGTGACTCTCTCTCTCTCTCTCTCTCTGTCTGTCTCTCTGCATACAAACATGAAGATGTTCTAATTTATCTCTTTGTAATTTTTAAACTCATAAATTTGCCCTTTCTATGCTTTCCCAGAAGAATTACCTATTTCCACTTTTATAACACCAGCTTATAACTTTACATCCCTTTTGGTTGAAAAAGTGACGATGGAGATGTTTTTATGGTTGTTCAGTGCGTAAGTTGAATTTGATTTTTCTTTCTTTATCCTGTCAATGTAGGTCCAACCTGAAGTAATTAGCTGGTCCCCTCGAATAATTGTACTTCATAACTTCTTGAGCATGGAGGTATGTTTATGTCATATAATAGCATCACCCTCTTCTTGTTGGCTTGTTTTTGCTTAACTCTTACAGTATTCTTTACAAGCTTGAACTAATTTTCTGTTTAAAATATGATACTACTGATAATATAAAGTGCCAAAAAAGTAATCCCAAACACTGTCACATACTGAACTTACCAAGCTGAAAAGTGGTTGGTATATTGGAAAATTTCTTATGTGGAAGTATGACTTGTGAATTCGTGATAGATTAGTGGGTTAGCCTTTACACTTGTGAAATGACATTTGATGTAGGATACTTTTACAGCATGCTTGACTTTAGAGGTTTTACTAATATTTAATAGCAAAAGGGATTGAAGAAATAAAAATCTTTCAAAATAAAATATTCAGCATGAAATTGTAAATTAAGCTTACTAGGGATTTATAATGAGAAATGAGAAACAGGTCGTTTTCACTAACTTAAAATTTACTAGCTGAGTGCAAGGATGAAAATATTATCGGGCATTCAATTTACGGATATTTCCAGGGATATATCAATGTCGTTTTAGGTATCTGGGAAAATCTACAAAAAAGACAGATATTGGCTTAAAAACACGGAATTTTGAAGTGAAACTTTCATAGATATTAAGCACATTATCAATGAATGTATTGAACAAATAAAATTCAAAATAAGTAAAAGATATGCATATGATGAAATGTATGTGTATATGATGCGCAATGAAAATCTTGAAAATAAATAAAATTAGACTTAACACAACAAATACAACATTATTCAAACATAACCCAACCCAACCCATATACATAACCCAACATTATACTACAAGAGTGCGACTTAATGATAAAGGAAATGAGAGATAGAAGATTAGGTGAAAAATAAAATCAAACACACAAAACCGAGCAACTAGAGAGAGGAGAGAATGAGCCAAAGATAGTCGAAATGATTGAGAAGAGAAGAAAGGAGAAGCTACTAAGTATTAGAGCTTGGTTTTTGACAATGATTCAGTGGCTGTGATCTATGACTACTTTCAAAACTGAAGACAAATTTAGGGGTTATTTGTCTGGTATCGGGAAATATCGAGGATATCAGGGGTTATCGGGGATATATCACCAATAAGGGGGAAGAAATAGGCTTACCCCCCTGTATCTGTATCAACACCTAAAAAGGGATATATCGGGATATCAGCCGATGTTTTCATCCTTGGCAGAGTGTCACTCTTTGGGCCAAGTTAGTCTACTGGATTTTTAAAATGCTTTCTTTCCTTTTAGCTGCTATTTTTCTTTTCCTAGTGAACTAGAGGGGTAAGTAAATATTTTTCAGCTTATTCAAATAAACGAAAAACGTAAGTTCAGTTGATGCAATCCAATCAATTGCTGGTATGTTTCTAGAAGAGATCTATAATGATTTTGGTGAGCCAGAAAAATTAGCAAGAGTCTAGTGGAAAACTGAGTTCATAGTACCAGAAGTGTAGTGGCCCAGCAGAGATGTTGGGGAAGCTTCTAGATTGCAGCAATAAATCTTAAATGATTATGATGTTTAATTTGGGCTTATCTATCTTCTATCTTGCTCCATTTATCTCTCTCCCCTTTCCACTCAAATTCAAAATCAGTAGGCAATGGATCATTTCTGACCTCGAAATACAAAGTTGCCATGCCCTACTTCTGATAGAAGTCTGCACATTGCTTACTAATCTTAAGCTTTCAAATGATGAGTGGTTGATATTGTTTGCAAGCACATGTCAAATTGATTCTGCAGGTGGATTTATGAAAGCTCTTGCATTATTCTTGAACTGTTCCAATCTGAAAAAGAAGTTACAGGATATATTTATGGTCATTACAGGAATGTGACTATCTTAGAGCTATTGCCCCCCTCGCCTTCAAGTCTCCACTGTAGTGGACACCAAACAGGAAAGGTACGTATGATACCCTACTTATTATCTTACGCTTCAAGTATCGGTCAACTCTTTGATGGATCTTAGCACATTTTATGCAATGCATTAAGAAAATGCTTTGATTGTTACTTAGAAAAAAAATTTGGCAATGTGACACCCAAACCTCATTTTTGGGTGGGAATCTACCACCTCCATCCCTTTCCATGCAAAATTTTGGTAAGTGATTATACTAAGAGCACCCAAGTGATTTGAACTCTCAGAAGAATTTTTACACATCTTGCACCAGTGAGGTGTGAGACACCATTCAAATCTTCTCCTCTGAACCATATAACAAGTACTCACCTTCCCATGATCAATAACTGAAGCTAACACCAGTACCTTAGGAGGTACTTTGGCCTTCCAAATAAGATATTGGCCCCAGTAAAATCTTCCCTATTATTTAATAAAATTTGTTAGTTGGATGAGAACCTGATTATACAAGTCCTTACTTTTGGTCAACAGGATAGCACTAGCAGAGTGACCTAATTATTCTTATGAATTTGGTATCTTTAGTATACCAAATTATTTTGAGAAGTACTCAATGTCCCACATGGGTCTCATCAAATTGTAATTGAGTACAAGAAATATTATTCTTCTTCTTTTCCAGGTAAGTGCTTTATTGATCATATTATGTATAATTTCTTTCAGGGAATAAAAAGTAGTGTTCGTACAAGCTCTGGTATGTTCTTGAGTCATGAAGAGAAAAAGTCCCCGAGGATACGGGTTAGTTTTTTTTGAGTTCAATTCTCTTCCATTTTACATTCTGCTTCATATTTATACCGATTCAGAAGATACAATCTTTTTTTGTGGTAAAACAGCAAACAGATTCCATCTAACTGTCCTTATTTTCTCTTCCTTATTAGGCAATTGAAAAGCGTATTTCTGTCTATTCTCAAGTACCAGTAGAAAATGGCGAACTCATTCAAGTTTTAAGGTCAAGATTTTATTTATTTAAGAGTATGGTAAATTTCATGAACATGTAGAGTGATATAGTTCAGTATCAAGACTAACATCTGCAGCAGCACAGGTACGAAAAGAATCAGTTTTACAAACCTCATCATGACTACTTCTCTGACACTGTAAGTTTCTTTACCCTAGATTTGCAAGCATTGGTATGCCTTAGTTGCAGTCATGCTTAAATCCTTTTGTGTTAGCATTAAGAATCTAAATATTACTTCGGGTTTTTGTTAACAGTTTAACTTGAAACGCGGTGGTCAGCGGTGGTCAGCAGTACACAATTCTAATGTATCTAAGTGATAATGTTGAGGTGGAGAAACATTTCCCTATGGTAATTTGTCTTTATGATTTGATGCTCTTTTTTATGCGGTTGTTCTTGATGTATCATAATGTAGGTTTCAATGCTAAAAACAACACTTCTTTTACTTGGATAGATAAAATAAGAAAAAAGGGAGGCTAATTTACTTGCTACCTAATGGTTTCACGCTTCCAGAACTAGTGATAGCGGACATGGTTTTGGAGTGGAATATGGGGTAGGGGAGGGGATGGGTGCAGTGGCGGAACTGAGTGTTTCCTTTAGTGAAATTGGATCCACAACCAAGTCCCCCATTTTTCTTAAATAAGTTGGTGACTAGGTGGTTTCAATAGGTACATTTTTGTTATTGTTTCCATTATTTCGCTTCAGCATCAAATTTTCTTAAATTCAGTAACTTATGAAATTTTAGGTGGTAAGAGTCCTCCAATTTAAGGGATTAAATTATGGGAATCCCACAATTTATTTGATTTTAAATATTTACCTACTCAACACATAGACATGAAAACACACATCAGCCGTACAGGTATAACTGACATTTTGTTGATGTGTAGGTTTCCATTTGATGTGTATATTATGATGCATGGGCAATGGGTTTTGGTCATTGAATGAGGAGTAAGAGTCATTTAGAGTGTTTTGGTAGTCAAAGAGTCATTGAGAGGGTTAATAAGTGAGTTCTAGTAAATATAAATAGTCATTATTTGCTAAGAGGGTGCTTGAAGTCGCATTAAAGCTGTCTTTATTAAAAGAGATAGGACCTATGCAAAGAAAATAGATTTGAACAGTAAATTTTAAGTATTTTAACTCAGTAAATTTTAAGAAATCCTGGCTTCAACGATATTTTGGAGTAAGACCACCCCCTATTTCTACAATCTTTGGGTTATACTTCTTTTAAATTTACATCGCCGTTGATTTTTATGTACCTGATTCCAGATTATATAGAATTTTATTGTACCTGACGTTATCATCTTTTTCTTTGGTTACGTCAGGTACATAAAAATCACTGACAAGCCATATAACAACTTTATTCTACACGTGACATTTAAATATAATTAACCAAATCTTTAGTTCTCTTTGGATCTTCTTTTTCTTTCGCGGTCTTTCTTTCCACCCTTACCTGTGCACATATTTGTGTTGAATTTTGCACTGCTCATCTGTGTTTAAACTTGTGTATGATTTCAGGTTGGTTCTAGGTGAATGTAGCTGTGGTGGAAAAGTTGTCAGAGGTTTGTCTGTAAAGCCAGTTAAAGGAGATGCAGTACTCTTTTGGAGCATGGTAGTTTCCTTAATTTGTTATGCTCTTTATAAAAAATTGGGTCTGCCTTCAGTCCCTTGATCATATTAGAGGATGTCCTTGTTTTGGCACATCGTTTAACTTGCCATCGGTGGCATGCAATGCGTGCCATATGTACAAAAGTGTATTAGGTTATGCGCTCAAATTCATATGGCATGTTGTAGACGAAGGAATTGTAAAGATAGGATCTAAGACCACACACATAAAATTGTAGAGTTTTTAGTTCCCATAATTTATTTATTTGTTTCTGAACCTGGATGCTTTAAATTTTGTTATTACAGGACATGATTAGTGATACTAATAAGTACTGGTTCATGCTTGTCAACAATTAAGAAAATTATAGAAAATGAGCTAGGCCTGCTTGTTTTGCTCGTCTCTGAGTGTAATATATGCTCGTATAATTGGGCGCGTATCCGGTGATTGTAATGCAGGGTGGTAGTAGTTGTCCGCTTAATTGTTCTGAAATGCTGGTTTCTGCTGTTAACTGATTAGGGAAATGAAAAGGGATATTCCAATATAAATTATCAAAATATTATAATTTATAGAATTGTTAAATGCCAGTTTTAATTCGGTATATAAAATTGTATTACTGGTTGCATTATTGAAAACCAATGATGTGGTTGCCTTCTATGGTGATGAACTGATGCATTTGAATCCTATAGCTTTAAATGTAGTAGAGAGTGGTCTGGCTTCTATGCATGTGATTTTTTTTTGCTTGCTTCTTTCAGGGCCTTGATGGACAATCGGATCCAAACATACCTAAGGAGATGTGAGGTGCTATCCGGGAAGTGGTCGGCTACAAAATGGATGAGGCCAAAAGACCTACCTCTTGATTTATAGCTTACCCCTCTGATAAGAAATCTGCGAATTTTAGAGAGCCTGAAGTCCTTAGATACAACAGATTCCTAACAAGATGAACCTGAGAAGCCATATTAGGTCATCCCAAATGCCTACCATTGACAGCATGCCATTACAATTCTAGGTAGTGGTGAAAAACAAATTGAGTCGATATCGACGATAGAAAGTGAAAAAGTAACATTTGATGTGTAATATATGCTGCAGAAAATAGCTATGGGGATAAGTCTGCATCTTTGTAACCAAATTGCTTGGTTACCAAAGAACTGAAAATCCATAATGTTTTTTAATAACCTTTCTTTACCTTTATATTTTTGGCCTATCTGTCGAAGGTTGAGGTGTGCACATCTTTTCAAGATTACAAAACCTGACCTGATCTTAAACTAAGATTATGGAGGACAACGACCAATTGCCAAAAAAAAAAACAAACAAAACTGAAGTTGGGTGTTGGCATGGATATATGAACAATTCTAATTTAGCGTTTTCCTAGAAATACTTTTCAGAAATATTTTTATGAATATTTAGTTATATACTCATTCTTAGCACTAGTGATATGGATAAGTCATACACTATTAATTTCTATAAACAAACCCAAAAAACGACAGGTGGCCCTATTAAATTTAATTTTGATTACTAAATTACTTTGATGGCATGTTGAGTGTTTTGAGTTTTTCTATGAGGTTTTGGGGTTAGGTTTGTTTTAAGAAATTGATAGCAATTTTGTAATTTATAGGAAGTTCGAAGTCTTTTTGTTATGTTATAAAATGACTTTAGGTGTGTTTCTAAAGTCTATTTTTATAGGTTTTTTTTTAAATTTTAAATTTATAATTTTTATTTATATATATTTATTTATAATTGAGCCCCTATATGACATAATAGTGAATCACTCATAATTTTATTAACATGTTCCGAGCAACAATTGCTTTCTAATTTTCAGAGTGCATATTTATTTTGGGACAACCGTCCTTAAGGTATGAAACTATCATATAGTCCTTTGCTTTTTATTATATATATATATATATATTTTTTTTTTTTGTCATGAATCACCCTTTCAAGTTAACTTCCACACACACAATTTTGTCCTTGCCGTTGGATATTGTTAAAAAATTTGCGTCACGTGGACTAAAGTTTTAATTTTACTAGAAACCTCGACCTCCACGCATGCTAACGTGAGGAATTTACCGTAAAATGCTAAGGGGACTAACCCAATGAAAAATGCATGTGCTTATGAGGAATTTACACTACTACAATATAAAATGCTAATGGGATTAACCCAATGAAAAATGGTTTTGACTTACAAACTAATGATCTCAGGTTCGAATTTCTATGACATCGTAGTAGTGTGTGTGAAACCCTCCCCTTCTAGACTATTGCTTTTACTAAAAAAAAAACAAATATTAAAACTATTTTGTTCAAAAGGACTATAGTTGACATTTTATCCTATTACCAAATAGTATAGATTTTCATTTTATATCCAATTACCATATTTGGAAGTGCTTATGTACGAAGTACATTTGATCATACATGCCTTTATTGAAAAGCGCTTTTGGAAGAAACACATTGAAATGTTAATCGAAAAATTAAAGTATTTTATGAAAAAAAAACAATTAAATTTAATAGTGGTTTTTGAAAAAATGCCTTTTGGAACCTAAAAACGCTTCGAATGTTTTTTGTCAAATATTTTTAATAGCAATTTAGCCATTTTAAAAGTACACGTGGTGTATCTGGAACATATAAAAATTCCTCTTCAAACAGGGCATAAATTTACAGTTGAGAGAGCTTGTGAAAAGTGCATTGGAAAAAGAATGACTTTGGTTCCACTTCTATTACGCGTCGCCTTCTGTCTGGTGTCCGTCTACCGGTCTTGGCATCGCGTCACGTCGTCGGTGGACAAATAAAATTAATATTTCCATTTCCAGCTTTCTTTTTTCCTTAGGAGCAGAGAAAAAAGAAGAAAGAAAGAAAAAAAAAAAAAAAAAACCAATAGAAAAAGAAGTTAAAAAAAAAAAAAAAAACCAATTCTCTTCCCCTTCTTCTTTCTCTGTCTCCTCAACATTGGATTGAATCGGTTCATAAATTGAATTACAAATTGGAGGAGTTTCGTTGACTGGTGGTGGTGTCCAATGGCGTCGGGTCTCCTCCGCCTTGTGTTATTGGTATCTCTGATTGCTCTGTCTTTGGCCCGTGGTGGAAACGACATGGTTTTGGACACCGATTCCACCCCCAAAACTCCCTCCTGTAACAACCCTTACCTAATGGTAAGCTCCTTTCATTTTTATTAATTTTTTTTTTCTTCAAGAGATTGAATTCTTAATTTGTTTTTGTATTTTTTTTGGAGATTTGTGATGAAATACATGTTTGTAATCTGAGAATTGAATTACATTGAGTTCGGTTTTTCTTTTGTTTTTCTTCTGGAATTCAATTTCATACAGTTATTGTTTTCCTGCTAAAAAACCATTTGTACTGTTTCATCTAATTTCTCAGGCAAAGGTTAGGAATTGGGTTAATGGCCGTGAAGCCGAAACTTTTGAAGGGGCTGGTGCAAAGTTTGGGGCTTTATTGCCTTCTGAAAAAGAAAACGCCGTCAAATTGCCTGTTGTTATCTCCAATCCCTTGAATGGCTGTAACGCATCATCTTCAAAGGTTTCACTTTGATTTTCTTAAATGGAAAGTTTCTCTGTTATCACTTTAGATGTGAATTTAAACACTTTAAATGTAGAAACAAAATGTGGCTTGAGGTTCTAGGATATGATCAAGCATCATTGTCTCATGGAACTCACTGTATTTGGGTGGATACGGTCCCTTTTTCACTCATGCAGTTATCTGGTGCTATTGCCTTGTCTGCCCGTGGCGATTGTGAGTTCTCCGTTAAGGCACAAGTTGCACAGTCTGGAGGTGCTAAAGCACTGGTGGTGATAAATGACGACGAAGGTTGTAATTCTCAATGCACTTACTCATGTCATCAGCATTTCATCGTTGTTGATTAACTAGGGATCATGATTCTTTATTTATTTTAAGGGAGCTGATTTTCCCACTCCTCTTTCGTCCCCTTACACTCCTTTTTAAATAAGAAAAATTAGTATGTGTTGGTAGTTGTGAGTAAAACTTGTGCTTGTAGGTATAAAGTTTTCATGCATCACAGAAAAGAGGTGTAGCATAACTTATAAAAATCAGTTGCCAAAGTCGTGCTTGAAAGTCCCCTAAGGAAGGGATTATGGCTGGCTTTTTTGGAAATGGGGTTGGCTAGTGGTATTATTGAGGTTAGGGGGAAGGTATTATTTTTATCGGGATTCTTCTTGTAACAAGTTAAGTTTGATGCTTGAATTCATCAATTTCTTATCTTTTAGGTATCTTTAACCATATTTTCATGCCACATACTCTAGGAGTTTTACTCTTTGGTCAA
This sequence comes from Prunus yedoensis, assembly GCA_005406145.1. Lineage (NCBI taxonomy): Eukaryota > Viridiplantae > Streptophyta > Magnoliopsida > Rosales > Rosaceae > Prunus > Prunus yedoensis. The sequence continues at coordinate 26,362 of BJCG01001386.1, forward strand.
ATGCTACTTCTAAGTGAACATTGTTTGACATGTAAATACTTATGTTTGGGAAATCCTGCGTTAACCTCTTCTGAATAGTGATATTTCTGATATGTGCCGACCTTTTCTACGTTCTCTTTTTCTGGTGGGCAGTTGACAATCTAAAGCAGCTAAAAGAAATTTATCAACCTGAAAATTTACTACATAAATTCCGAAAGCTATCATGCAAATGTTAGAATTAGAGCACAATTTTCCTGGTCTGAAATTAAATGAAGAATACTGGATCAGACTGTTACAATATTGGTACTCGATGCTGCTGATGGTGCTGCAAGATGACGGTCCCTTGAGCATTGCTGGCCATTTGATCGTGTTCTGAACACTTTCTTAGCATACTATTGTTTCTTTGCTATATTTACTAAACACCTTGCACACCTGAAGGTAAAAAGTAACTTTTTAAGTATCTGGCGAATAATTAAGTAACTTAGGTACCATAATACAAAGTTTAAATGCCAAATGGAAGCTTAGAAATATGTGTAGGAGTTTTGCATATTTATTGTTCCTTAGATCGATGTGTTTGATTTACTTTCTCCAGAAAATGTTATTTAAATTCTCTTTGAAGTAGCATAAAAAACCTGAAACTGAAAATGTTTAGTGGAAATTGTCTTACTTGAAATAGAACCTTAAGTTTAAATGTAACATTAGAAAAAAAAAAAAAAAAAATTAAAAAAAAAAATGATGGGTAGTACTTGAGTCTAATTCTCTTTTTCCCTTGATACTAAATTCTGACGTTTTCTCCCATTGTTTCAGGTCTTGCCAAGATGGCTTGTCCTGAGGATAGCACTTCTTTGAACATTTCGATTTTTGTTGTGATGATTCCAAAGTCAAATGGAGAAGCTCTCAAGAAATCTATTCAAGATGGAAAGAAAGGTTAATAAGCTTTAGTTATTTATGCATTTTTGTCAAATGCTTACTACCTTGAGTGCGGTTAATGGTGATATACATAACATAATAGGAATATGGCATATGGATGTAGGACAGTGAGGGAGGTCTGATTTAGGGCTTTTATAAAGGGTATCTCATAGCAAAAGGGCTTCCTTAATTTCAGCTTTAAAGGGGAAAGATTGATAGCTTTTTCAAGCGTTGGTTGGATTAGGTTTTTAATGTTGGACATATAGGTTCTCTATGACGCTTGGTTGTGCAGGGAATTTGATAGAATTTGCAGAAAATTAAATTGGAAAGTAGAAGACAATACTAGGAAACAAGAAGAACATTAAATTGCTGTGATTTACTTAAGAAGAGAGGATCAAATGTATGCTTGTCTCCAAGATGGTGAGTTATGTTTTGTGTAGGGAAAAGGAGAGAGTGTCAATCATGTTTTTTTCATTGTTCTGCGGCTATAAAGGTGTGGTCCAATCTGTTCAGGGAAGCAGGTTTGTCGTAAATGGCCAAAGGGAAGTTACTCTTTGCTAAGTGAAAGGGCTAGGCCTTTGGTGGGGTAAAAAGGGCTAAGACTCTTTGGAATTTCAGAGCATTAGCCATCATGTGGGTTATCTGGATGGAGAGAAACAAAAGAATTTTGATGATGATAGAGGGGTGGATGTGGAAGAGTTGTGGGAAAGAGTGATTTTTTGGTCATCTCTTTGGGCCTTAAATTTGTCTGCCGTTTTGTTAGATTGGTATGCAGTTTGCAGTTAGCTATTTTCGCTCTTAGTTTCGAGGCTGACCTGCATTGATTTTGTTTTATTTTGTTTTGTGCAGTTCAAATGATCTTCTTGTCCATTGCTTTCTAGTTTGAGTTTGTGTTTAATAAAAATTTAGATTTTATGAAAAATAAAAGGAATGAAAGAGGAGCAGAACCTAACCATTACATTTAGGATTTCTTAGGCATCAATCTGAAAAATTGGGACTATAGGTACCTATTACTGAGTTATCTCTTAGGAATTATGGGATATAATTAAATTTTGGGCATCTCTTTGGGCTTCAGTTTCGGGGCAGTTTAAGGATTATCACTACTCTATCATCATGAGAGACATGATGGCAGCTTTAAGATGATTTACTTAAGTCTTGTTTTTGTGTTTTTTAATTACAGAATTTCTTTCAGTCTTAGTAGGTCAGACACTCTATATTAGGTTTTGTTGTTTGATCGAGGTTTTTTCCTCTTGATTATCAGTACAATGTTTCTATTCAAAAAAAAATTACTGAGTTATCTCTTCACTGGATTCTGTTTCCTCGGGTTCATGTTCTGGGGTTTACAGTTTTGTTGGGAATTGGAGTGAAAGAGAGTTCCAAGAATATCAGGTTCTTTGTCTCATATAAACAAGGTCTCCTTGCATCCAAATTATGTTGTAAAACATCATGGTCAACCCAGTCTTATGGTAATGTTTATTTGGATATTTTTCCTTCAACGATTGACAATCAAGGATCCTATTATTATTTGGAAGGCTGGTATTCCACCTAACGTTCAAATTTTCACTGGCTGGTGGCTGACATGCTTTAGAGACGGAATGGACTCTTGTCCATTGGTTGTGTAGTTTGAGTGTATTTGATACAATTTTCTATCTTTTCAAAGGAAAGAAGAAAAAGAAAAAGAAAAAGAAGGAAAAAAACAAAGAAAGATAGACAAACATAACGTAAAGAGAGATTGCATCTAAGGGTTCCTTAGGCATGAGATCTTAAAAGTTGAGAGTATAGGTACCTATGGTCTAAGACAATCTATCACACTGGATAGAAATTATAAGCAATAGGGAAACAGATTCTTTACAACATAGTTCAAACCAAAATACAATGAATACTTTTGCTTGCAACCAATATAGAAACACAATATACAGCAACAATACTTCCAAGGCGGTGAACTAAAATACTGTGAAATTTAAACTAAGTTCTACAAAACCATTCTAGGACCACAGAGAACATTTTCTTCCATTCTAAAATCAAGATAACATATCTATTTACAGAATTATAAACTCTATGGGTAAGGTTGACCAACTTAGAGAATTGTATGTATGTATTCAGCATTTATGCATATACCAAGCTAACTTGTTCAATCTACCAAGATGCTCACCATATACGATCTTTAAAAAAAAAAATGTGCATAAAGACAAGCTGTGAGTTTAAAGTTGGACTTGACATGCGTTTGAAGTTGAAAGGGGTTAGTTCAGAGCAAGGGTGGGTCTTTATGTTCAAATGGAATTTGTCAGCTGGAACATTGGAGGTCTAGGGTGGATAAAAATGAGAGTTATCGAAGAGGTGTTGAACGGGGAGGGGAAGACATAATAGTGCTTCAAGAAACAAAAAAAGAAGTGATTGGTAGTAGACTCATAGGTAATGTGTTTGAGGGCTGAGGTTTAAAGACGAGGTTAGTTTGTCATAGTGTGTCATGTTAGCGAGGTTTAAAGACTAGGTTAGCTAATGTGATTGTACTTTTCAATTCTCAAGTTTGTTTTATGTGAAAAAAATATATGGATAACTCCTGTAACTTATTGCAGTGGAGCTTCTATTATATTCCCCCAAGCGTCCAGTGGTAGACTTCTCAGTTGTGTTCTTGTGGCTAATGGCTGTGGGAACAATAATAGTTGCCTCATTTTGGTCAAAGATTACTGCTCCTGAGAAGTCTGATGAGCGCTATAATGAACTGGCGGAAAAGGTTTGGACGGACAAGTCTCAGTTTATTGTCTTTGGCTTTTACAAGAAAAATTGTGTGGTGATCAGGGATGAAGATATCAGTATTGATGGATATTTCGATGTTGGTGACCATCAACGGAAATGATTGATTTAACATTTACTAAAGTTTCATTTAAAACTTCCATGTTTTAAAGCAAATATCCATCATTCTGTTGACGGTCACTAATAATGATATTGAAACTGTAATGTAGTCCATAAATTTTGAGTAACGGCATTCCTGTTACGCCCGATATTTTCATTTTGGCCCCCTTGTTACTTCTATTGCTGGAATTATGGGTAATAGTATTTATATAATCTTTTATTGAAGGAATCTAATGCTGGAACAGCGAAAGATGATTCTGAGGACGAAGTCATGAATCTTAGCGTGAAGGGTGCTGTGTGTTTTGTCATAACAGCATCCGTTTTTCTGTTGCTTCTATATTTCTTTATGTCTACGTGGTTTGTCTGGGTGCTGATCGTACTTTTCTGCATTGGCGGTATTGAGGTACTTTGATAAATTCTGTTGATTAAATAAAAGTTTGCTTGCCAAGTAGTGGGAATGAACAAAATTGACGATAAACAGAGTTCTTGGCATTTTTGTTCTTGAATTTGAGAATGTTTCTGGTAATTAAATATTTTGGGTGTTGGGAATTAAAGTAGAACTGTGCATTACTATCTGTAGAATACAGAATAATGCACTTTTTTTTTGGACAAGATACAACTTTCATTAAGAAAAATGAAATTGTATAAATCAGAGGACAAGATGTCCACTGTCCTAAAATCCTATTAACAACATCAAATAACAACATAAGCAGCATATTATACCAGTCAGAACCATCGCCAAAAAAAATCTAGATAACAGCAGCTTTCCACACTGAAAAAGTGGAGAAGAAAGATCTAGCCATAGATGGTGAGGATACTGAGGCTCATAAAGATTACCAGAGCCAAATCCTATCCCCAAACATCTTCAGACTACTCCCCCGCAACATCCTGAATGCTTTTGCATTTTATGGACGGGATGGAGGAAATGTAGAGTATATTGGCTTTACTTGTATATATCACCTGTTGATTCCTTATTTTTCTTTGAAATGTTGAATGGTAACGTTCACCCTTTCTATTTGAGTTCTTAGTTGAGCAGTTATGTCGGCATTTTGTTGCATCCTAGAAAGCTCTTTATGAGAGTGGAAAAGACATTTTTTTTTTGGAACATATTTTTATTGAAAAGCAGGAAAAAGGTATAAAAAAGAAGAAAGAATTAGAGAATAAACTGAGAAAAAAAATATTGTGATATACTCTGGTACAAGCACAATCTTTTGGATTGTTCTCTCGAATGTGTTTTATGTGCTACTTTCTGTCATTCTCCCGTATTATTACTTGTTAATCTTCTATCAGTTGATTTGTGTGTCATGTTAGTTGATGTAGCTTTTGTTTTCAGGGAATGCATAATTGTCTATTAAGCCTGATTTTGAGGTACACTCCACATTTATTTTCAGTTTCTGCTAAACCTATCACTAGCTGCAGTGCATGCAATAATTTCTTCCAGTCGGTGTTCCTTAATGTCTCTACTACTTGTTGAGCAGAAAATGGAGAAGTGGTGGACGGAAGACAATAACTTTGCCTCTCCTGGATGAGGTGTCGATTCTCTCACTTGTTGTGCTGGCTCTGTGTGTGGGGTTTGCAGTTTTCTGGGTTGTAACACGACGGGCATCATATTCATGGGTTGGCCAAGATGTTCTCGTAAGTTTCAAGTTTTGATATATGTGTTCTAGGCTAATCCTATTATGCATTCAGGGAAATTACTTGCATTTGCAGCGATTTGAATTTTTGAATGCCTTATATTTTGTAAAATAAAGTGGTTGGATGTCCAGACTACTGTGGGTCAGTCTTCTATTCTACCATCTCAGAACATTTCTAATGGCCATACCTGCAAGATAGCTTTTACGTACCACCCCTTTAGTTTAGCTGTTGATGGCAGTCTGATGCATACTATTGCAAATTTGGATATATGCATTTTTTAAACATTTTTTTTGCTTATACTTTGTGTTAAGATAGTCACCCAAAGTTCTTCTATGAGCCTAAGTTGAGTTGTTTGTGGGTTCCCTATGGACTGCTGATATCTTGGGAAGAAACCTGAAATTTTACGATGTTATGCCATATGGATATGCATCTTGCACAACTTGCCTACCATTTTTAATCTGCGTGTTTTTAGCAACATGTTATTCCTGGTTGTCTACATGGTGCGTCAAGGTGTGTTGAATATGGTTGAAGACCTCCTTTGATCCTTTAATTCACTTATGCTAGTTAAATATCACTTTTTGACAGGGTATCTGCTTGATGATACAGTCTTGCAAATTGCTCGATTACCTAATATCAAGGTACCATTCCTTTTGTCATGTAATTAATGTACCAGTCCTTTTGTCATGTAATTAATAAATCAGTCCTTTGTCTCATAATTCTAACATGTCTCAGGTTGCTACCGTACTACTTTGTTGTGCATTTGTCTACGACATCTTTTGGGTATTCCTGTCACCCTTAATGTTCAAAGATAGCGTCATGGTTGTGGTAAGTTCTGATCTCAGTTTTTCTTCTTTTTCTTGGTTTATTAGATTAAAAGTTGCATTTGCTTCATGTTAACCATGCAAGCTGTTGTCACAATTTTTGTTTGTGAGAACATTGAGAAGGTAGACCAGTAAATTTTTTTGGAGCCATTTTGCTTATTGGAAGTCAAAGTTGCGATGGCTGGAGAAGCTTTTTTTTTTTTTTTTTTTTTTCCCTAATCATGCTCAATGTTTAAAGCATTCCAAGCTTCAGATAGATTACCTCAGGAGTTCCCGTGATTTCTGAAGGATGTTGCAAGCATAAGTTTCTTCATATATTGGTTTTTCTATTCCATAGGTCTTTCTACTTCCAAATTCTAGGATGATTTAACCAAAATAGGCCAGAAATTTTGCCAAAGGATTCACCAAGAAACATCTTTCTTAGCTATGAACTGATGTTCTTTATTGTTGTACCAACTTTGATGAGAAGATGCCTATGTAGCATTTATATACCTTGAACTGGAAAGTGCATAGGTTTTTGTCTGAAATTCATCAATTGAAGTTTTGGGGTGTATTTCTTTTATTTATCATACTGTTGAGGCTTATTGTATTATAAAATGATTCTACAATTGTTTTGCATCAGAGGTGAGTATTATAGGGGGAAAAATTATATACTTAGCTTCTTTATGGTCATCATTGTCAAGGATATTCACTTTAGCATAATTCATCTTGACATCAATCTTATGTGTAGGGTTTTGACATCCATTTTATTTTATCCTTTTACCTAACATATTGTAATGAAATTTGCAATAGCAATCATACTAGTGTTGTAATTCTAAAAATGTTAGCAGCAGTCTAGGTGATGGCCCAATGTTAAGGCGTAAATATTTTTAATTATCTAACCTGACGTTGGTTGTATCCATCGGTTCACCAGGCCAGTAGCCTGGTCATTGGGCGATGTGGCAGAGTATAGATTTGACAAGTTTGGACTAGTTGATTTTGTCTTTACATATATAAAGCATATGCACATGCACATATATTTCTACACATAATAAAAACATTGCTTATATGATCATATCATGGTAATTCCACCCCACCCACCCACCCCACCCCCCCCCCCCCCCCCCGAAGGGAAATACTTGTTCCGGTTCACATCCATGTTACGTCATAAATACTTAACAAGAAAAGCGATTGGGTATCCTATGATTCCTATTACAATTTATTTTCTCTTTTGGATGGTTGGTACAATTTTTTTAAATTTTGTTATTTCAGTAAACTCTTGTTCATGCAAGTCTCCATGAATCAATGCCTGACATCTTATGCTTCTGAAGCCCATTTCGAGTAAACTCTTGTTCATGCATGTCTAACGCTTGTGCCTTTACATGATATGCATTGTCGGGCAATTGATTCAAGGGTGCCCAATGGGCTTGACCGTAGTATTAGCTTTGATACATTACTGCTTTTATTAAATCCTCATATTTTTCTTATAGGTTGCTAAAGGTGACAGTAGTGGTGAAGGCCTACCAATGCTCTTGAGAATCCCTCGCTTTTTTGACCCCTGGGGTGGTCAGAACATGCTTGGTTTTGGGGACGTTCTGTTTCCGGGTTTGCTTATTGTATTTTCTTACAGGTACTGATTTCTGTTCCAATCAACTTTCTATTTGTAAATAGCAAATCAAAGAACATTTTTCAGGTTTACTTTTTAGTTAAATTAGATATAGGTCCCTATTAACACATTTTCTTTTTGGAAAGAGTACAATGTATCCTTTTTTGATTAAGTCCTTGACCTAGTTGACTAATTGGAAAAAGTCCTTAGTTAAATGTGATTCTCTCTGGTTAAAATGAGATTTTTATCATTATATAGAATAAGTTCCCAAAATCCCCATACCAAGTATTAATGGTTATATCTGTGAGTGCTTAACATTATAATGATATGTAGGGTGATGTGTTTGTGAAATAGATGCATAAACCTTGGTCTTCTTAAAAATCTCAAAAAATGCTTTAGTTTTATGAAAAAGAGATGTAAAATGAAAGTTATGATATTTTAAAGTCATATAAAAGTGAATGGGCCTTTTTGAACATCTCTTCAGTTTCTTTAAAATCCCCCGCCTTTAACCTTGTGATCCAGTTGATTTGAAAACAGCTCCTCTTCCTCCCTAGCCCCTTCCACTTCAAAAGATACACCAACTTTGCCCAATTCCGCCACCTGTGTAGACCCACCAAATTCGCCCCTGAATTACCTGAAACCATCACCATACTTTTAAGACCTTCCTCACCAGCCTCCAAGTCCAGATCTGCTTCACTGAAACCGAACTCCTCTTCCTCATCTGAGTCTCCAAGAATCGAGCCCCTTTTTGATGCAGAACATGCTCTCCAATTGTTGTCTTTTTTACTTCCTGACTTTTATTTTTAATTCTCCTATCGAACCCCAAAGTTGTTGGGGCGTAAAACCCACAAAATGACTAACATAGTTGTTTGTGAATGCATGCTGAGCTTATGTGTTAAACTTTGTTAGATGGCCTCATTAATTATAATTAAATAGATAAAATTAACGAGGTACCTAACAAATGGTTTCTTTCAATTTCTTTTTTCTTTTTAATTTGAAAATTTTGTGTGTAAGCTTTCAATCTATCTTTCCTAATTTTAAATCTTGTCTGGGCTTGGCTGTCTCAGGTTTGACAAAGAAAATAAGAAGCGTGGAATTAGCGGATATTTCCTTTGGTTGGTAATTGGCTATGGAATCGGTGAGTGCTCTTGCAACATATATCTGTTTCATGTTATACACTTTTTCTTCATGTATTGGTAGTTTATTAATTTCATTTATTTTTAATAGCTGGCTTCAACTTGACCAAACTATGCATGTTCATCTTGTCTTCGTACTAATGGATGTCATTCTTGTTCCAGGACTTGGTTTTACGTACCTGGGTTTATATCTCATGAACGGAAATGGTCAGCCTGCACTCCTATATCTTGTTCCATGTACACTAGGTAATGTCAAGGAGTTTTTCATTTTTTGGCCAATAGAATTTCAGATATTTTACTTTGTCTTCTATTCCTTCCCGCTTATCCTGCTCTGGTCATCAGGTGTTACTGTGTTTTTGGGACTGATAAGGCGTGAGCTAAAACAACTTTGGAATTATGGCACGGAGCCAGAGGTATCGCGAAGTACCATCGAGCCTGCTGTAGAAGGCACTAGATCAGTCTGACTGCCTCATCTCTTCTTATGATTGGAGTTGATGCTGATCTTCAAAAAGCTTATGGTGTAGAGAGATTCATTTGTTTCTTTTGTACAAGAATATGTGCTCAACATGTGCAGAGAATACAGTGGTAAAGGGCAGTGCCGGCTTATAACATTTCAAGTATATCACTTTGCCATTTGCTGTACTCATGTATATATTATCGTTTTTTTTAATTTAATGGCCAAGACTCAGTTATTCCTAGTAATTTCTTTCTGAATTTAGATATTATCCTTGTCTTTGCAATCCTTATTTTTCAATCCAAGTTCTTTATGAAATCTAAGTGTTCTTCCTTGTAAAACCCAATAAACATTATTACTTATAGATTTTTAATAAGTGACTGGAATTAGAAACCAAGAATTTCCTAAAGGATGATTTGGATCCACACTGGAATATACTCTGATTTTTATGTTGATTTAATCCTTTATTTGGTCCATGCGTTTTATACCAATTATTATGTTCTTGAGTAGCGTTGGATGCATCATTAAATTCGAGCGACTAATTCTTAAATGCTTAAGATTTATCACTCTATCTTAAGAGGACCAAATTTTTGTACCAAACTTTAGCAAGGAACATTCATGCTTAATTAATCCATGTTTATTGTATTTATTGTAGTCAATTTTTGGGTACCTTATGTACGAGTTTCTTATTTAACTAAAGTATGTTTATTGGTTTAGGGTTTAGAGTTCAGGATTTGGGGAATGTTAAAGTTTATTATCAATATGAATTCCCTTGATGGCAGGGTCTACGGTGCACCTGTGTATCGATACACCATCTAATTTTTATTTAGCATGTGCAACGCACATACTAATTTTGTTTTTGTTTTGTTTTTATTTTAAGAAAACCTACTATAGCAGGTTACAGGTTCATGGAAAAACTCCATGGAATTTAATGTTAGCATGACTCTCTTTCCTTGCTCTTCAAACTATCTCTGCGGCTGAACTTCAAACCCCAAAAAATATATGCTACTGAACTTGGTCCTCCGCAAGTGGTGAAGCTGGTGAACTTGGTGCCGCTGCTTGTGGTGAAGTTTGCCATCTCCTCCATTGTTTTTCAGATGTTTCCTAAGATATAAAGCATTGTTTATCACTGGGTTTGGAGTTTTCTAAGGTTTGTCTGTCGTCCAAAATGTTTTTGTAGCAATAGCAAGGGTCTCTACGTTCAAACTCATAGGCGACGTTTTTTTGCAGGGTTTGTAGGAGGAGACTTTACTGTATATCGATTTGTGAGTTACTGTATATCGATTTAGCAATTATATGTCCATTCACACTTTATTGAGAATGAATTGAAACTTTTTTTTTATGGGTGTAAATCTTTGTTCCTCAGACCAAGAAAGAAATTGCGGCTACATGGAAAAAGCTGGATATGTTAATCAAAAAGCATAATATGAATACCTAAAATGGTTATGCTAGCATGTCGAAGAAGATTTTTTTGAAGATAGGCTCGCGGTGTAGTCCAAAGGATTTGTAGGACACTATATAAGTGTTTTATGTGATGAGAAAAAAAATGTCATTGTGGAAATGGGTTTTGGGTCGTTATTGGCAATGCAGTGCGACAAGTTATATCGATCAATGTGTCGATTTCTGGTAGAAAAGCTTGATCCTGTAGTAAACACATCTTTTTACTTGAAATAAGACCCCATTTGCATCTTTAACGTCCACCATTTTCAATTCATTGTAATTGAGTTCCTTACAAATATAAATAGAAGATTACCATATTATGGATTAGAGTTTACCATGACATGGTAAAACATATGCATATAAACTTTTGAATAGGCACATAAATCTTGCAATTTATAAGATTTAGGTTATAGTGTACAACATTATGGTATTCCACTTCCCCAACGTTGTAATATTAGTCATTATAGTAGTAAACACGTGTTTTTACTTGAAATAAGACCTCATTTACATCTTTAAAGTCCAACATTTCCAATTCATTGTAATTTGGATCCTTAAAAGTATAAATGGAAGATTACCATATTATGGATTAGAGTTTACTATGGCATGGTAAGCCATATGCATAAACTTGTAAATAGGCACAAAAATCTTGTAATTTATAAGATTTAGGTTCTAATGTACAACGTTATGGTATTCTACTTCCCCAACATCAAGGATGCTAATGTTTAGTTCCAACGGGTTGTGTCCTCCTGTGATTCAAAACTTGTGAGACAGTCGCTCCCGTCGCTTGTATAACTCTTTTTGCGCTTACTCATATCATTAAGATTGCAGTTTGGACAGTTTGTTTTGTTGTGACCAATACCTTTGCACTCTCCGCATTGCGGGGCTCTTTTGCCTGTTGTTCCAGTTGTTTGCTTCGACATCCATTGCCTGAAAATAGAATGTATTGCAAAACCTCACTCACTGTTTGGCAATTGTACAAAACAAACACACCCATCTAAATATAGTAATTTCATTGTCCAAATAGAAAAGCGTGGAATGTATCTATCAATTGCATAAACAAACGTAGCAAATTAACTATAGTAATTTCATTGTGAAAATGCAATGTATTTGCTAATTGCACAATGGAAAGGCAAATGCCCCTTTATGATCTGGTAATTGGTAACAAAATCAACATAAAATCGTCACTTTTATTGCATATCCATTGAGTAATTGATAAATATCGCTTTGGCAATTGATAAGTATCGATTTGGTATAGAGATTTGGCAATTACTGATAAAGCAGACTTTTTTTTGGTTGAAAATGCTTTCATTAATATTCAAAGAGGAAGCAAAACAAAGACATGGGCTAAAAAAGGCACCGGCCATAAAAACGAGTAAACAAAGGGAGAGGATCATCTATAACCAAGGCCGCACACATGAAAACAGATTAAAAATAGATATTTATAAATAAACCCAGTTTTAGACATGTATTTATAAAAAAAACCCAAACACTATTTAAACATAGAAACACACCCAAAATCAACCCCACAATCAACAATTGTATATTTTTTGGGTGTGTTTATAAATGGATTTTGAGTGTGTGTAATGATGGGTTTTGGGTGTGTTTATAAAGTGTTTTGGGTGTTGAGTTTTTTTATAATTTCAGCCCCCATTTTGGGTGTTTTAGTGAAACTCCCTTAAAAATATTAAACCAAACTACAACATAAATTTTCATTCCACTCATTAAAAAATAAATAAATATTATAGTATGCAAATAAACTAAGAGATCTGAGATTTCCAAACCTTGAGAGTTGATGTAGTAAGAAAATTGCCCTCTTCAAATCCCAATACTTCTTTGTTATAATATGCAAATAAGCAAAGAAATACTTTTAATAGAAGGTAAAAATAATCTCCTTTATGAAATTCAACACAATCCTTTCAATCCTTGTTTAATTTTTACCAATGTGGGAGACAATTTCGTATTCTTCTACAGTTTGGCTACTCATCTAAGAGCCACCACCATGTGAAGATGACGACCACGACAAGTCCAACAAATAAGAGCCACCACGTGAACTATGTACTTGCCCTCTCAATAGCACCAATGCAATGACAACGCCAACGAAATGTGTTTTAATGGAGAAGAAGAGGAGCCAAGATAGAGTTTGAATGGAGAATAATAACTGCCAAGAGTCTTTTTACATTCTGGCTTATACGTTTTTTGGTTATAACGTGGTTTTTTTTTAATACCAAATATATTTTCATTGTAACAATAACAGGTTTTTAGGTTACCCCAAATTGAATGGTGTAGATTTATTTATTTTTTCTCAATCCAATGGTCTATATCCTTTGTTATATACACCAAAAGATTCTAGAATTTTCCTTCCCTTCATATGTATATGTATATAAGCAATACATGAATTCCCAAGGGAAAAATTTTAGGTGAGTTAATTGATTACTACTAGTCATGATATAAAGACAGGTTAATGTTGTATTCGTAAAAGGACACAAATTAATATGCAAACAACCAATTAAAATTAACCGCAAGTGCACGAATCTATTGAGGTATAGATTATGTAAGTACGGGGTCGATCCCACGAAGAACTATCGGATTTCTATAAGTTCTAACTTGAGTTTGTAAAGAACACTAAATTTACACAACACACAAACAAAACAAATTGGGAACTAAAAAAAAAAAAGGAAAGGAAGGTAAAAGAAAAGAAACAAAACAAGAAAACTAAAGAAAAACACAAACAGTATTTCTATCACCATTTTATCACCACTGTATCACCTGTGAACTGTGCGTGAACAATGTCGGGCGACCGATCGTATGAATAGTGCGACCGGTCGTTTTTACACAAATTCAAAACTTGATTTTGCGTGACGCGCAACCGGTCGCAAAGTAAAAGCGATCGGTCGTTTTTGGGTAGAATCGTTTTCTCTGTTTTCAATTTCGACCTCTGTTCAGTTTTTGACCTATAACTTTCCAACCGTTTATCCAAATTTCACGTTCTTTATGCAGATCGAAAGTTAAAAACAATTACGGAAACAAACAAATTTCAGTAAATAAGACACACAACGTTAAACATACAACTCACACACACATTTGGGGGGGGGGGGGGGGGGGGGGTTGTGTTTGGTTTGGTTCAAGTGACCTATTTCTATTGCATGAAAGTAAATGGACTTTGAATTTAAATGAGAATGGCAGAGATGAATTATCAAAATGTGAAAGTACCAAGTAACAAACACTAGGGTTTCGGAATCCACCCTAAACAATGCTACCCATGTTCATGGATACTCAAGTGATGAACTCTAAATGTGTTGATGAAGATGTTCGTAATCAAGACCAGTACTAGTGGCTCAAGACGCATTGATTCTCTCTAATATACATAAAGTGCAGTACTAGTGCTACAATGCTTGTGCCTTCCCAATAACCAAATCTAGGTGTGCTTAGTACTTTGATTCAATTACAAGAAAACCCATTAAGCTCAAAGAGAATATGAACACCACAAGAACCCTAATGGCATGATGTTTACATTAGGTATTCAAGAAACCAATTCACATGGATGATTCTTACTTCATCAATTTATTGCTTAGGATAACATGAAGAAACACATCCCAACAATCTCAAGAAGCATGCTTTCAAAGATGGCCAACCAAGGAAAAACACACATCAAGGATAGATTAATTTGGTGAATTGGAATTCATCAACAATATCTAGAAATTCATACACTCAAGCATCAAAACAATAAGGTTTTCATGTTTAGGGCTTCAACCTAAGTCCTAGCTATGGAGTTTAGTTCCTCATAATTATTTCAAACACAAACTTGAAATATAACTAGAAAAAGTTTACAGATTTTGTAAGTGATGGAAGCTCAAGGTCTTCAATGGTGGAAGTCTCCCTTTCACTTCTTGCTTGGCTTCACCCTCTCTTCCTTCCGTAGCTCTTCAGCTCCAAAACCTGCTCAATCCTATCTCCCTCAATGAATCCCACGTTCAAAGGCTGATGCCCATTCCCTTTGCTCCCCTTCTTTTTCCTCCTTTTTCAGCTTTTACTTTTAATATTCTATTCCAAAGTCTTCACCATTGTCTCCTTGTCTCCTTGCAAATGATGAAGTTTTGTTTTAAAGTATATTCCAAGGCTCCATTTGACTCAAGAAATCCCACTTCAATGGTAAGGTTTGGTAACAAGTAGAAATAAGATGCTATCAAGTGGGGGTGAATACTGGCCCAAAACAGAATTTCAGAGCTGTGGTAACATGCTGGATCAGATGGATAGGCTAAACTTGTCCAATGGAGCTCAAATTTGGATATGTTGTAGTCAACATCCATTGGAACAAGTTTAATAAGATCTTCACCTCGTCCGAGCACCAGAACATGCTGATCCAAAGCCAAGAAGTTGACCTATGAAAATGAACAAAATCAGAATTTATAACCAATAATGCACTTTTAGCTCATTTTCATTCTAACATAGGTAAACCTATGAAAATACAAAAAAAAGTAAAAAGCTATAAAATATCAAGAACTAACTCAAAATAATAGGTGAATAACATGATAAATCATGTGCAAAAAGAACCGAACAAACTTCCCAAACTTATCTTTTGCTATTCCTCGAGCAAAACAGAAACTAAAACAAGACTCGAAACAAAACTTTCTGAACACTTTCCAAAGAAGAGCGACTCATGCAAATGACTTAAAAGTTTTCACAAGAAAAGTTCAGTTTAGACATTGTTCACAAGGCAGCAAAGTTCAAAACACAACATGCTCAAAGTGTAGTAGTATGATGGCCAAATTCAACTCATCTCTCCAATTTCAATTTTCACACAACTTTGAAAATCATACAAGCAAATGTAACTTCAAATCTCACCAAAATTGTCCTCTCACAAATGAATCACTCGGAAATGTATCACTCAATAATAGACATGAGAATAAAGTTAAACCATAGGGCCTTAACTCACAATAGAAGGATGAAAAATGCATGACTATGATCTCAAGAAGGATGCCAAACACTTTTTAAAAAAATGAAGAATGTGTGCAATTCAACCACATGACATTTAGGATCAATTTAGGTCTTTACTATAAGTTGTAATGGGGCTAAGGGTGCAAGGTGAGTAAGAAATGAAGGATATGGATACAACAAAGTCCAAGGAACTCACAATGTAAGAGCATAAAATAGTTGATTACAAGACTTTAAATCCCCATGCTTAAGATTTTAATTTTTTATGTGATCAAATAGACCACAAAGCCTTACACCTCCACTTATTTTGATTCACACTCCTTTCTTCTATTTGAACCACCATCAATTTTTTATTTTATTTTTAAGGCCAATAAAGAAACTTGGAATTGAAATTTTGATCCAAAGTCACTCAACCACAACTTTTCTCTTTCTTTTCCACCCATTGAGTGAAGTTCTCTCTTTTTTTTCTTTTTTTTTTCAATAGTAATACCCCTTCCCAAACTTAGCATGAAAAACACATCCAAATTAAAGCTCATGAGTTCCTTAGAAAGGTAAATTCTTGTTTTTCAGGCTAAGGCTAGGAATAATAATTGGTTAAATGAAGA
>BJCG01001387.1:0-52458 GCA_005406145.1 Prunus yedoensis
TTTGACCGTTGGATTTAAATTTCAGCCGTTGGATCTTTTTTTTTACCATTAAAATAACTTAGATTTAATATAGATCGTTAATTTAAAGTTACTTTTAGAATAATAAAATAAATAAATAAATAAATAATAAATAAAGAATAGTTGATTTGCAACGGCACTTTTAAGTTTGGAATGAGCCCAAGCCACAGGCCACAATCCACCATCTCCATGTCGAAATCTCCCTCAGCCCCCTTCCCCTTTTTGGACCTGCAATAGCCCCACCCAGTGGCGGAGGGAGCTAAGGCCCAGGGTGGGCATGTGCCCCCTCTCAAATTTTATTTTAGGCTATTGTATTATTAATATAATCATACTTTTCTACCCAAATTTTGAAATGCCCATGTATTTTTCTAATTTTCCTTTTCTCACTATCATCGCTACCCTTTCACATATCTTATTGTCGTACTTCGATTTGTAGTGATAAATTACCATTCAAATTTTCTTAGAGTGTATTTTTAATAAATTACATTTCATTTGATTTTTTCCTAGGATTGATGTTGAGTAGATAGTTAATATAATATGTAAAATAATGGAGTACAAAAATTACGGATTTTGTATCAAGTAAAAAATTAGTTTAATTGTCACCCTAAAGAAAAATATATTTCAATATATGAGGTGCCCCTCTGTGAAAATTTTCTGGCTCTGGCCCACCCCACCCATCCTCCGCACCATCGCGTAGACCCCCCTAAAAAATGTCGCTGCACGCCCATACCTCCCCCCAAAAAAAAATCCCACGACCACCTCAAGCACAAAATCAAACCTGACCCAATTTGTTAAACCTCTTTCTAATAGTATGGTTTGGTGTGCTGGTTTGGGAATCTTCCCTTCAAATATGGTGATTTCATTTTTGAGATGAGACATTAGTCTGAAGGTATGAATTTGTTGGGTTATCTCAGCAATTGAAGTTCATATTTTAATTGTTAAACCTCTTTCTGAGCTGCTGGGTTTGTTTAGTTTAATCATTTTGTGTTTGACTGGGTTTCATGAATTGAAAAGGAGAAACTAAGGTTTGATGAGTAAAAGAAACACAAGAACTTTTCTCTGGGTTTTAAAATTAAATAATACAAATATATGTCCTTTTTTCGGGATAGAAGGGGAGAGCGAATACCAACGGTGGCTTGTTCAAATGACAAGCAACAGTTGCAATGGCTTCCCATCACCATGACGCATGCTGCACCTCTGTGGATGCATGATCTGGCGCCGGCACGTTTGGAATTGTTTATGATTGGCCAGCTCATTTGAAGTTTTCACTTCAGCTCATTGAAGTTTTCACTTCAGCTCATTTGAAGTTTCACTTTCTGCAGCTATAAATATACGAACCAAACTGAAACAACCACAGATAGCAAATGGCAGGAGGAGTGAGGAGGATCAAGTTGGTTCACAAGGCCTTGAGGTTTCTGCTCAAGGCCTGGGATGTATGGGCATGTCTGCCTTCTATGGCGCTTCGAAACCCGACGCAGACATGATCAGTCTCATCCACCATGCCATTTGACTCCGGCGTCACCTTCCTCGACACCTCTGACATCTACGGCCCCTTCACCAACGAAATTCTGCTTGGCAAGGTACGCCACTAACCTTGACTTTGCTTCTTAATATTTGCTCTTAATTGTATCAATTGCTTTTTGGGTTTGTTTGGGATGTCCAAATGGGATGAGTTGATGATGAACTGAATTGGGTTTGTTTGGTTCAGTCTTGTTCCAGTATTTAAGTTGCTTAAATCAAGCACAAGCACGAGAGAGACAATAATTTGTCCAATTGCTTTGTGGTTTTTGTTGTATTGTTGAATGGGATGAATTAGTGATGAAGTGAATTGGGTTGTGTTTCACTCTGTTCCTGTATTTAAGTTACTAAGCCAGCCAAGCACAAGCATTGAGAGAGACAATGATAAATGTAATTGCTTTTTGGTTTTTGTTTAGATTTTTCAATTAATTGTGATTGATGATGATGAAATGAACTAGATTTTGTTGGATTTGATGAGGAACAGGCTCTGAAGGGAGGGGTAAGAGAGAAGGTTGAATTGGCCACCAAGTTTGGCATCTGCTTCGCAGACAAGAAGATTGAGGTGCGAGGTGACCCTGCCTATGTGAGGGCTGCTGCCGAGGACAGCTTGAAGCGCCTTGGTGTTGAACTCTGTTGATCTCTATTATCAGCATCGGATTGACACCACTGTCCCCATAGAAGTCACGGTTTGTCTTCTTCCTCTTTGAGATTTGATCTCCTTTAATAGCAATTACAGAGCAATATGCATCTGCAAGGCCTAGTAAAGTCATATTTATTCAAGATTTTACAACATCTTGGTATCATTTTTAGTCACATGTTTTTATCCATTCCTCAATGTGATTAATTTGTGGTTTACCTTGTAGAAGTCATGGTTTGACCTCATTTCTCATATAAAGGAACCCTTGTTTGTGATGGCAAATTAGTTGTAATTTTTGAAAGTTTAGTTCATATCTCAATGTGATTGCATCCTTTTTTGGGACTTGCTCTAGAGTATCATAAAATGCAGTATTGATTATCTTGATTAACTTATTTTGAGCGTTTTCTTTTGATTCCTTAAATTCCTTCATTATGTCTTTGCAAGGTAGGGGAATTGAAGAAACTAGTTGAAGAGGGTAAGGTGAAGTACATTGGCCTATCTGAGGCCTCAGCTTCTACAATAAGAAGAGCACATGCTGTTCATCCAATAACAGCTGTGCAGTTGGAGTGGTCCTTGTGGTCGAGAGATGTCGAGGCAGAAATAGTTCCTACTTGCCGGTGAGGCTTTATTGAACTGATATAACTATTTTTATTTGTAAATAACAATAGGTACCAAATTTGTTATAATTTATGTCACTTGCCTAAATTTCTCAGGGAACTTGGCATTGGTATTGTTGCATACAGTCCTCTAGGGAGAGGATTCTTTTCATCAGGCGCTAAGTTCGTCGAAAACCTCTCCCATGATGATTCTCGAAAGGTTTGTTGGTATTTCACAAATATTGTCGATTTTAAATTACCAAACTGCCGTATAAAATTTTCTTGGTATCATCATGATGCTATTATTGTGTATTTCCTGAACTTCCATCTCCCCTGCAAGATCTCAAGTTGATAATTCATCTTGCAGAGCTTAGTAGTCTCTCCTAGTGTCCTCTTACTGAGTTTTTTCAGTAGTCTTCTCTCCATCAAAACTTGGCTAGAGCACAAATTTCTTTCTATAACATTAGTTCCTAAGTAGCTGTCATTCTTCCAGACAGTCAGAGCCCACTAACGTTCTAATTTGCTTCAATATTCTTTATTTTATAATGTTTTGTGGTGGCAAGGAAAATTTCTCAGAGTTCCACACTCCCATTTTTCATTTAGGCCTGTCGTTTTCTCTAATGCTTCACTATATTTTGAAGAAAATAAATTGGCAAGAAAGGTTACCCATGAGATTCTCCTGATCCTGGAAAGTTAACTGTAGTTTTCTGGTTATGCTTATTTCTGTCCATTGGATTGTTGTACATCTTTATCATGTCATTTTGATCAAGCAAACTTAGTCTTGATTCTGAATTGTTTAGTTCAATGGTTGCAGCATCTACCCAGGTTCCAACCCGAAAACGTAGAGCATAATAAAACACTATTCGAGCAGGTTAGTGATCTTGCTGCAAGGAAAGGGTGCACCCCATCTCAGCTAGCACTGGCCTGGGTTCATCATCAAGGAAACGATGTATGTCCGATACCCGGAACCACAAAGATTGAGAATTTTAACCAGAACATTGGTGCTCTCTCTGTGAAACTGACACCAGAAGAACTGTCTGAGCTTGAATCTTTTGCTTCTGCTGATGCCGTTAAAGGTGACAGATATCAGAATGACATTAGTACTTGGACAAATTCTGAAACTCCTCCAGTGTCTTCATGGAAAGCCACATGAGCATGTGCCTTTTGTCATGTCATAATGCTTCTTTGTACCTCATGAGCTTTGTGAATTTCCTTACCGTATGAGAATAAGTAGTGCATGTGAAGTGGTATGTAATGATTGACTTTGAGACGTTCGTCATTTTGTACGCAGATTTCATCATGTTGTATGAGTATCCAAAAGTATGAAATAATCTGGGGTCAAGCGATGTTTTTCATTTTATTTCTTTGACTTAATTTTCTTTGTCACTAGCAATTTTTAAGAGAAAACAACAAAGAATGACATTGCTTGCCAAGAAACCAAAACTAGGGTTTTGTTTTTCTAATTATCATGTGGGTTGAAACATGCATTTAGTGTCTATTGTACAGTTCTTTAACGAATAATTGGGGAAGATAATGTTTTCTGGTCAAACATTTCAATCAGTTAGCGAGCCTTTAAGAGAGTATATCCATTATGCATCACAAGGTGAAAAACGAGCCTTATTTTGTTAAGCAAAGTAAACTCTTTGCGGTCGCCTTATCATCACCCAATTTAGTGCCAAGCACTATATTTAAAGACATTTAATATTTATTACGTACTTTTTTCCTTGTTTCTGACATACATTCAAGAAGTTAATATGATAGCTGATACTTTGGCTAAAAAAACGATATATCTCTCGAAATAATTGTATTGGGTTTAGCAATTATCCTATTTTTTGGTCGATTAGCAAAATATTTGAGTCCTTTTTTGGGTTTAGCAATTTTCCTTTGGATGTTGTACTGAAGTTAAAATTTGAGGGCGGTTTGATAACCATTTCAATTTTAGTTTTTTGTTTTCATTTTTTGTGCTAGAGTATAGAGGAAAAAAAAATGGAGAATGGAAGTGAGAATAAGATTGAGAGGGAAGATGAGAGGAGAGGATGAGAGGGAGAGTAACAAAAGTAGAAACAAAAATTAAAAATTGAAATCTATTTGAAATTGTTTTCACTTTCAAGATTTTGTTTTCACTTTTGTTACTCCTCGCTCTCATCTTCTCTCTTAGTCTCATCCAAGGATTAAAATGTCAGCCGTGCAGATAATATCGGGCATTCAATTTACGGATATTTCAGAGGATATATCGTTATCATTTTAGGTATCGGGAAAAAATCAACAAAAATGATAGATATAGGCATTGAAACACATAATTTTGGTGTAAAACTTCCATAGATGCTATTTACGTTATCAATGAATGTATTGAACAAATAAAACTCAAAATTTTCTAATAATAAGATATACATATGATGAAATATACATGGTATGTAATGCGCGTTAATAAAAAGTTTGAAAATAAAATATTGATTAGAATGAATAAACCATGCATAAATCCTTAGTTTGTTTAAACATTGGATTACAATTTAGATAAGTGTCCATCTACATAAATGAAGAGCTCCTATGAGGTTGAAACAATGAGAAACAACTTTGTAAGCCATGTGTTGAACATGGTGCACATACGTCTCTCTTGAGCTCCCTAATGTCCTCCTATATATGGGATAGTTAGGATTAACCAAACTAATAGTCCATAATCTGTTTCATTATCTTGAGCTCAATAACTAGTTCCACTATAATCAGACATAACATAACCATAGCCATCATAAGATTCATTTGAGTTAGTACTAGGTCTAGTTCCTATGCTCATAGATACAAAACTGATCGCCATGTCCTCTTCAGATGGATTGGAGGTATATGGGCAGTGGACTATGCATAGATTCTTCATATTAATAAATTATAGGGTTCTGGGCAAGGACTAGCTATTTTTGGGTTCTAATTTGCTTCAATTGCCTTCAAAAATTCTGAATTTTTTTTAGGTTATGTTATGGGTATCGGGAAATATCGGGGATATCGGCAAAATATCAAGGATATCACACTTATCGGGAATATGTCGTCGATACATTGGAAGATATAGCCTTACCCCCCAATATCGATGTCGACAGTTGAAATATCGATATATCGGTGTATCGGCCGATATTTCAATCCTTGATTCACACTCATTAATAATTAATGATTCACACTCATTAATAATTAATTTAAAAATGAAGAGTGTTACGATAATCAATACTAGTAATTTCATGTGGACTGAGGCAAGAAATAAGAAGACAGAGTAATAGAAAAAAACATGGAGGATTTTTTTTCAAATATTTTTTTTAAACAATTGATATTATTATTTTGCCTTTATTATATTAACCATAATTAAGAGTGTTTACTCCTACAACTAAGGTCCTAGGTTCAGTTTTCGTTGTATAAAAATAATAGAAGGAGATAGAAGAGAAAGAGATGTGAAACAGTAAAGAAGACCTCTCCCATGATGATTCTCGAAAGGTTTGTTGGTATTTCACAAATTTTGTCGATTTTAAATTATCAAACTGCCAGATATAATTTTATTGGTATCATCATGATGCTATTATTGTGTATTTCCTGAACTTCCATCTCCCCTGCAAGATCTCAAGTTGATAATTCATCTCGCAGAGCTTAATAGTCTCTCCTAGTACCCTCTTACTCAGTTTTCTCAGTAGTCTTCTCTCCATCAAAAACTTGGCTAGTGCACAAAATTTCTTTCTGTAACGTTAGTACCTAAATAGCTGTCATTCTTCTAGACAGTCAGAGCCCACTAACGTTCTAATTTGCTACAATATTCTTTATTTCATAATGTTTTGTAGTGGCAAGGAAATTTCTCAGAGTTTCACACTCCCATTTTTCATGTAGGCCTTTCGGTTTCTCTAATGTTCACTATAATTTGAAGAAATAAATTGGCAAGAAAGGTTGCCCATGAGCTTCTCCTGATTTCCTAGAAAGTTAACTTTAGTTTTCTGGTCATGCTTATTTCTGTCCATTGGATTATTGTTGTGAGAATGTGAAGGTAAAAAGCCCCACATTGGAAAGTTGAGAAACCTAGCAAGGGCTTATAAGGAGTTGGGCTATTTCCCCCATTGCCAATTGATTTTGGGGTGGAACCTCAACTTTCTTCATGGTATCAGAGCGGGTTGCCCACGTGTGAAAGCCCAACGGCCACACGTACTCCACGTCACCCAAAATGTGTTGTCCACGTGTTAGGCTTGAAAATTCGCCACACGTGCGGGGGCGTGTGAGAATGTGAAGGTAAAAAGTCTCACATTGGAAAGTTGAGAAACCTAGCAAGGGCTTATAAGGAGTTGGGCTACTTCCCCCATTGCCAATTGGTTTTGGGGTGGAACCTCAACTTTCTTCAGTTGTACATCTTTATCATGTCATTTTGATCAAGCAAACGTAGTCTTGATTCTGAATTGTTTGGTTCAAATAGTTGCAGCATCACCCCAGGTTCCAACCCAAAAACATAGAGCATAATAAAACACTATTCGAGCGGGTTAGTGATCTTGCTGCAAGGAAAGGGTGCACCCCATCTCAGTTAGCACTTGTTAAATTTCAGAGAGACATGTTAGCGACCCACTATTAGCAACGCCGATATTGTCCCCAACTTAACCACCTATAAAGCCCAGTAGGTGTGGGGTTTTATCACAAAAGGCCTCGGAAATATTAGTAGTGGAACCATTCATTATATGTTGTAATTCATTTAGTCAAGTTTCCGATGTGGCACTTTATATTCTTCAACAACATTGGCCTGGGTTCATCATCAAGGAAACGACGTGTGTCCAATACCTGGAACCACCAAGATTGAGAATTTTAACCAAAACATTGGTGCTCTCCGTGTGAAACTGACACAAGAAGAACTGGCTGAGCTTGAATCTTTTGCTTCTGGTGATGCCGTTAAAGGTGATAGATATCAGAATGACGTTAGTACTTGGAAGAACTCTGAAACTCCTCCAGTGTCTTCATGGAAAGCCACATGAGCATGTGCCTTTTGTCATGTCATAATGCTCTTTTGTACCTCATGAGCTTTGTGAATTTCCTTACCGTTATGAGTTATGTGATGACTGACTTTGAGACATTGGTCATTTTGTACACAGATTTCATCATGTTGTATGGGTATCCAAAAGTATGAAATAATCTGGGGTCAAGGGAAGTTTTTCATTTTATTTCTTTGTCACCAAAAAGAATGACATTGCTTGCCAAGAAACCAAAACTAGGGTTTTGTTTTCTAATTTTCCTGCGGGTTGAAACATACATTTAGTGTCTATATTGTATAGTTCTTTTTCGAATACATGGGGAAGATAAGTAGATTATCAAACTCTTCCACTCTCTCCTTACCTCTAAGACCTCCTATTCATCCCCCTTTTCCTATCCTTAAGATCCAACAACCTGTCTTTTGGAACTAACTGAACATTATTTCCCTTGGCAGCAACAACATTTCTATTAGAAGCTGCAACCATTCCTTTAGAAGCATAACATTTCCTTTAGAACCCTCAACATTTTCGTTCACCATTTTTTTTTTCTATTTTGACAATACGATATCTATACTATTCTAATGTACGAGGAGGGGATCAGATGTGGGCGTAAAGAAACGGGTACCCTGCTTTACGCATTTAACCTAACTCCGTGCACTACTACAGAAATTGAAATAGACGACGGGAATCCACCGTCGTGTAGCATGTTTTAAAACTGACGTGAAATCGACCGCCATCTTTTAATACATAAAATAATGATGGAAAATAACCGACGTCGTTAATATATTACATGTCACAAAAAACACTAAAACCGACGTCTAATTCATACATAAATAGCTTAAAAAGACAACTTCGACTATATTAGACGATGGTTTTAGTAAAACACAGACGTTTAAATAATGTTAAATGTCAAGAACAACTACAAACCCGATGTAAAAATGATTATCAACGTCTCTAATAGAAATAAAACCGACGTGTAAAACGTAGAAACCGTCATGGTTAATATATACTACGTTCACTAAATAAAAAAATTGACGTTTAAAACATATAACATGGTAAATTAGACGTCACTTTTGTCAAAGAAAGTGACGTTTGAAAGCTTTAATATGGCACATATTTACTTAGACTGATGTAACAAACAAATAACCACAACCCTTTAGGTCACCACAGACGTTGAAAATGATTTTAACAACTAGAATAGAGAAATAAACGACGTGGATTTAATATTGCACGTCGGTTAATTAAAATATCTATCATGTTTAATCCATTTACTATGGCTTAGGAGTCACATTTTGGGACGTGGTTATATATTTACAATGTTGGTTTGTATAGGCTTTGACGTGGTTGACATTTTAAAAGTCTCTTTTGTGAGCCACTTAGACGTGTGTAATTTCTGAGACGTCATTGGTTTTAGCCTAACCGTCGTTAAGAATTAAGGAAACGCCTTGAATTATAGATTTGACGTCGGTTATTGTAAAATGAAGGTCATGATTAGAACTTTACTATGTCCCAAGAATCCAATTATTCGACGTTGTTATATAACTTACTACGTCGGTGATTTGACGTGGCTAATCTTTGTTAAGTCTCTTTTATAACCTTTTCTAATGTGTGTATTCTTCGAGACGTCAATTGTTTTAATATAACTGACGTGCAACATTGTTTTTATGACGGTAATTATCAATTGATGATATCCTTAAATTCGTTGGTTTGAGCTCTCTTCCGTCGTGTTATTTTTTATTGTACATCATTGATTATTTTCTTTACCGTCGTTGTTGTTAATATTTATTAACTGTGTTTAAATTAATTTGAATTAACCGACGCATTTTCTTTTTCAAATGGCGGTTTTTATTTCATTTTTGCGTTGGCATTCCGCGTCGTTTTTGAAAACCCGACGTTGGTTATTTTTTAGACGTCTCTTTTTGCGATTTTTGTAACTTGACCGTCGTATTTTCAGCTTTAACCCATTATTTTTAATTTTTGATTTGTCGTGCCAAAAGCCTGCATAATGAAAATGTGATCGGAATTCAAATGATATACAGAGCTATTAATTAATGTCATATAATTAACTGCATAACTAATGTCATACATTACAACAATCAATCAATCCATATATTTTCACACCCTTCTCTAATATTCTCACTCCCAAACTCACCCACTAGGTCATCAAATGTGTCAACATTCAGTATCCCTCTAGTAAATGGCTCACACTCAATTCTAATATCATTTAGCACATCATCACCAATAACATCATTATATTCTCCATTAGGCATTGATAACACTATCAACCAACCACGATGCATTGGGTCGTCAACATAAAATACTTGTTTGACTTGAGAAGCCATAACAAATTGGTCATACCTATGTCCAATCTTACTCAGATCTACAAGGATAAATCCAAGTTTGTCGACTACAAGGTCCGAAATGTTATCTATCCAATCACACCTCAAGACTGGGATTCTAAACTTTTGGTAGTCAAGATCCCAAATTTCTTGAATAACCTCATAAAAACCCATATTGTAGATAATATGGTTTTTATCCTTGGCATTAGCAACTTGCATAGTATGTGCAAGTAAATAAACTCCACTATTTTGGACAGTTCGCACATCATCTTGTGCCTTGGTGTTAAATTTGACACCATTAATAAGATAGCTCCTATATGATGGCACTGCCATGCTTGGACCAGCTGCCAACCACCTCAAATTTTTCTGATCCGCCATTATTGTTTTCCTCATTAAGTTCACTTTGAACCTGCAAATTAAACATATATCTTAATTCAATCTAACATATAGAAAGAAAAAAAAAATTAAAAGTTCAATATGTCATTCAATAACATATATACCTTAAAGCGTAGCCATTGAATGAAAGTGCTATTGTGCTTATCTTGTAGCCGCTTTGTTCTCTTTCTAAATTTTGGATAAGTAGTCTTGATGTGGATCATCTGTTCCCTACAATTGACACGAAAAAATCACGCATTACGGTCCCTTGTATATAAGATAAATATAAGGAGTAATAATATTTAAAATGGCTACATATGAAAAATTAAAACTCATACGTACTCGATATAAGGTAGGACTTCCTCCATATTCTCTAAGATATATAGATGTGCCTAGTTCAACAAGTCCAAATCAACTAAGTTCACTGTGCAACCTGATAATGGCTATGAAACTCCCATCTTCTGGCTTGAAGGCACTCCAACTATACTAACATCAGATAAATGCTCGGTACAAATCTCTACAGCTTCTACAGCTATATACCGCTCAGCAATGCAACTTTTGGGACGAGTACGATTCTGAACATACCCCCTTAGTACTTTCATTTATCTTTCAAATGAATACATCCATCTAAAATATACTGGCCCACATAGACGAACTTCTCTGACAAGATGTACTACTAGATGAACCATGATATCAAAGAATGAAGGGGGAAAGTACTACTCAAGCAAACACAAAGTAACTACAACATCTTCTTCCAACTTATCTAGCTTGGAAACATCTACCGTCTTTGCACATATAGCATTGAAGAAGAAGCACAATCGAGTTATTGCATACTTTGCAGCCTTCTCCAAAACAGAACGAATTGCCACAGGGAGCAATTGTTGCATCTAGGTATGACAATCATGAGATTTAAGGCCAAGAAGTCTTGAATCTTTTAAAGATACAAGATTTTTTATATTTGAAGAATAACCTTCAGGGACCTTCATACCATAGAAAAATTGCAAACCGCTCTCTTCTCTGCTCTTGACAAATTCCAAGGCCCTAGAGGCAAGCGAGTACGTTTTTCTCCATACTCGGGTTGGAAATTAGTTTTGACCCCCATGTTCAATAAGTCTAACCGAGCAGCAATCCCATCTTTATTTTTTCCAGGGATCTCTAGCAATGTACCAATGATACTATCACAAATATTCTTCTCAATGTGCATAACATCTAGGGCATGCCTCACAAGAAGGTATTTCCAATACTCGAGATCAAAGAATTTTGATTTCTTCTTCCAACAAACTCTGTCACCATCATTCTCACCAATACTTCCCCCATTTTTCGAGCCCCATATGTAATTCATATCTTCAACCATATGCAACACTTCTTCTCCGGTTAATGGCTCTGGAGGCATGCCATATTCAGGTTTCCCATTAAAAGTTGCACGTTGCCTCCTATATGGATGATTGATTGGTAACCATTTTCTATGCCCAATGTAACAAATTTTGTGGCCATTTTTCAACCTGTGACTAGGTGTATTATCGCCGTATATTGGACAAGCTTTATATCCTTTAACGACACAACCAGATAAGTTTCCATAGACAGGAACATCATTAATTGTCCACAATAATACACCTCTGAATGTAAAGTATTCTCCTATGTGAGCATCATACACTCCTCTAATCCCATCCCACATAGATTTTAAATCATCAATCAAAGGCTTTAAGTAGACGTCTATATCATTTCCAGGCTGTTTAGGACCGAAAATCAATAAGCTCAACATCATGAACTTCCGCTTCATGCATAGCCATGGTGGGAGATTATATGTAACTAAGATAACTGGCCAATAACTGTATCTGCTACTTAAAGAACTGTGGGGATTGAATCCATCAGATGAGAGAGCCAATCTCAAGTTTCTTGGCTCATTACCAAAGTCGAGCCATTTATCATCAACAAGTTTCCAAGACGAGGAATACACTAGATGAGACATATGATCGTCAACTGATTTTCTTGCAGCATTCTACGTCAAACTCTTAGTTGTCTTATGTGATTGAAACATCCTTTTAAACTTTGGAATTGGAGTAAAATACCACACCACCTTCGCTGCCACACCCTCTTTCAAGAACCCATCTTTGGTTTCCTTCCACCTTGAGATACCACAAGTAGGACAATTAGTTTAATCCTCATACTCCCAATACAAAATGCAGTCATTGGAACGTGCATGGATTTTCTCATAACTCATTCCTAAGGCAAACAAAATCTTTTTTGCCTCGTACATAGAGGAAGGTAGTGTATTTCCTTCTGGAAGCAATTCTCCTTGAAGTATCCATAATTCTGTAAAATAAACATCACTCATCCCATGTTTTGCTTTCAAATTATATAACTTCACCAAAGCCGACAACTTCGCATACTTACTGCAACCAGGGTACAAGGGTTCATCGCCATCTCCAATCACATTGGCAAACTCCTAAGGATCATATCCAATATTGGCAAAATCATGATCATCCATCCCTAATTCTTCAGAAACATAACTGAACCTACTTTGCTCATCTTTTTCCACATTTCTACTAGCACTGGTAGTCCATTCCCAAGGTTCTCCATGCCATGTCCAAATCTTATAGCTTTGGTCAATTCCATTAAAGTATAAGTGTTCCCTTATAATTCCAATCCTAAACAATCGAATATTCCCACATTTAACACATGGACAACGAATATGAGTTGTATTTCCAAGATTTTCTACAACAAAATTCAAAATCCTTCCACCCCTAACTCATATGCCTTCAATCTTCTATCCGCATGCATCCATGACTTATCCATCTCACACTCTATAAAATCACACACACACACACACACACACACACACATATATATATATATATATATATATATATATATATATATATATATATTAAAGTGGAAAGACCAGCAATGAAACACTACCTCATTCAAATAGCAGAGAACAAATTGAAAATAAAACATAAAAAATAAACAAGACGACGGTTTTTACAACATAATCGTCGTTTAATATAAATTCATACGACGGCATCTATAGTTACCGTCGTCATTAAGATACCCAAACCTAGAAATTTGTACGGGGTTCTGGTAGCCTAAAGACGACGTTTAATGGAGAAACAGTCGTCTTTAGGCCACCAGTTGCAGCTTAAAACTCAAATGACGGGAGTAAATGAACAACTGACGTATAAAAAACATTTAGACGACAGTTTGATCCATCTACCGTCGTCGTTGTTTTAAAAAAAAACAACTTGAATCTCCCTTCCCCATTCCTTTTCCAAGAACCCATGGCCAAACAAACATAAAAGAACCCAAACAGAGAGTAATTATTAAAAGAATGCAAACACTAAAACATAAAATAACCCAAATATTGCTACGAACGAAAACACTTTTGGATTTAAGAAGTCGTGCAATATCATTAAATAAAGAGATTAGGGTTTGCACTTACATGGATAAGATAACCAATGCTTCAGAGAGAGCTCAGAGAATATACCCAAAAGCTTGAGAGAGAGCTGAGAGAATACACCCAATGCTTTGAGAGAGAGCGAAAACTTTAAGGCAAATTTCTGTTGAAGAGAGAGAATGAACTATTTTAGAGTTAAAGGGAAATTCTAAAAAATTTAGATCGCGGTCAAAAATTTTAAAGTGCCGCGTTTTTCAACGGCGACAGTAAATACTTATATATGGATGTGTAATATGAACTTACGATGTCGGTTCCCACACAAGACCGATATTGTAAACATAACATATGTAGCCACTTAATAATCGACGTCGTAAACCAGATACTATTAGTATGGGTTTACATAGTTGACCAAAAACAGAGGGAGAAAACCGACATTGTTTCAATAAACCCAAAACCCTAAATTTTACAATAATTTTAAAAAAATACACAAGTATGAGAAAAATGAACCGAAAATTGCTACGGAGTCCTTACAACAATGCCTTCTATAATAGTAGGCTAAAATATGGATTTCATCGTTTTGAATTTATGGGTACCAATGGATCACATAAACTTTAGGGTTATGTTATGTAAAGTATAAGGAGTGCCGTGCTTTATCTCTAAATTTGTTTGAATTTTGTTATCAATTGAACTTTGAAAACTAAAATTACATTTCTTAGGCCTTAACAGGCTAGATATTGTCTCAATGAGTGCATAGAATTTGTCGGTATATTTTTGGGATTTTGTTTTGAATATATTATTAATATTAGTAATTAAATACAATAAAAAAAATATTTGTAAAATTATATTTTTTAAAGCTTTAGGGGAGAGACAATATTTCAATGAGTGCTTGGTAGTTGTTAGTTTAATTTTGGGAATTAGTTTTGAATTTAATATGGAATTAAATAAAATATAAAAGTCATTTAAAATTAAATGCCAAATGACCTAGCCGACGTTGTATCCTTTTACAACGACGTTAAACATCACAAACTGACATCATATATTTTTTAGACGTCGAAACGAATAGAAAACGACGTCAATTGTTTAGAGAACCGACGTGGGTTATTGTATTACCACGTCATCTTATTTTAGGTCACCGACGTTGTTTATCTATACGACGTCAAATTTTTTATAATAACCGCCTTTGTATATTATTAAGACGTCGATATGGTTGTACTAAATGACGTAGTATATCGGTACAAAATTCATCTATACAAGATGAATTAATTATAAACCGTTGTGTTTATGACCGTTACATGTCGTTTTCAAGAATTGTCGTTGATGTTATATTTCCAGTCATAGCAAGACGACCATTGTGTACATATATGAGACGTGTAAATTAGAATCAGACGTCGGTTTTTGGGAACTAAACAAATTTTTTTTTAAAATTTAATTTTTTTGATTGTTGTTCAATTGATTACAACAAAAATATTTATGCACATTTTAAATAAACTAAAATAAAGCTAAACATTGTTCATAAATATTTATGTACATCAATTATCTTTTGGTAATAACTTGTTCATGAATTCTGCCCATTCATACCTAACTTCGTCAATATGTTCTTGTGTATACTGAACTCGATCTTTTTTCTTTTCAAACCGCAAAATAAACCAAAAAACTGACGTGTTATAAAGATACAAATGACGGTTTTAAAGAAAAATTTGACGTAATAAAATAAAGAAAGTATATCTAAAATTTGCTTTTTACCTTCTTCTCGAAATCTAGGTCTGAATCATGAATTATATCTCTCATGAATCGCATCACGTAATAGCCACACTTTACACTTGTTGGTTGTTCAGGAGTGCCGTATAGATTTTTCCAAATGGCTGGTTTACGTGCTGAATTTTTGTTTATATGAATGTTAAACATTTTAATTGATCTGTTACAAGAAAACAAAGAGTGTTAATGGCAAAACGAAAAATTTAAATATAATTAGTAACTGTCGTGGTAAATCAGTCAAAACGACGGAGTTTTAAAACAAATGACGTAGTATTTTGTTTTAAACGGTGGTAAAAAAACTACTGTCGTTGTGTAACATTATAACGTCAGTAAGAGGAAAACGTTGTATAACAAAAAATTGAACATAAAAAATTAAAATGTTCTGAAATAAAACCCAAACGACGTGGTAGTTAAATTAACACTATGTTTTTAAGACAATATTGACATAATAAATTATTTAAAACGTCAGTAATAACTTACCGTTGTTGTATTGTCATTATAACATCGGTATTATAAAAACCCGTCATATACTTCAAGTGCTTTAAAGGAAAAAAAATCTTAGATCAGAAGAAATCAACTTACTTATTCACTATACTTTTCATGTCGTCGTCAACGGAGTGTTTTGGCAATGAATTCATGTAATAGGCAGTCTTCGTTGCTGGTCTCACAATTACCATCACCCAATGACCCCAACACACAATGATCTATATAGGTTAAATAGTACTACAAAGAAAAATATTACAAGCTTAGGAAAATACTTTAAATAGTTAAGGGTACTAACCCTGGATTATAATGGACCAAGAAAAATTGATTCCCATCTGCTGTTTTCAGGAAGCTTGATAGGTGTTTTGTTCGGTCTAATAGAGATCCAGATTGAGAGTTGACTAGCCCAGGGTCCACGAGGCCAATAAGGTTTATCATATTTGCCATTTTTAAATAGTCAAATAGGTACCTAAATATATGAAAGTCAATTAAATGAGATTTTAATTTAAAAGAAAGGGAAATGTAAAACAAAATGGGATTTCTAGAATTACCTCATGTATACTAATATCACTGTGGTTCCAATCTCAACCATGGAACCCAACTGCAAATTATCTTCAGCGAAGAGGAAGGTATCATGCTCAAAGCCAACACTTCCATGGGCATGTGAATTGTCAGAGCCTCGTTAGTAGGCAACAACTTAGTCTGTTAATGTTGGCATAAGGCTAACAGAGGAGGTGGCATGTCTAGCTTTGAGAGATCCTGTTACAAGAAATAAATAAAGAAATATAAGTTAGTTTGTGTGTGAACTAAAATAAACGACTCTAACTAAACCCAAAAAACAGATGTGGTATATAATATAAATGACGGTTTCTAGTACATACTGATGGAGAAAAGGTTATAGACGTCGGTAAATACATAACCGTCGTTGTGTAAACTTTATAACGTCGCTATCGTAAAGAAAGGTCGTCTAATTAAAATGCAATTAATGCTATCATGAAATAGACGATGGTTTATAAAAGAATTAGACTACGGCAAAAAGATAGTCGTTATTTTTAATGCCTAATAATTTGCAAAACAAGTAAAAGAGTCATGGTATTTAACTCAACACGACGATTCTTGGAAGAAACAGACGTATTATTGTTTTCCAACGTCAGTAAATATATACCATCGTTGTTTGAAATGTTAACGTCGGATATTTAAAAGAGCGACGTCTATTTAAAATTTAAAAGGCAGAAAACGAAAATATCAGAGATTTTACTATGTCATCTTGCTGTTTTCCAGCAGTATCAGCATCAGACTTTGGATTTTCTACCCCCAAAGCTAGGGGTCTGATATTAGTGGCCTCAGAGCAGCTTGCCTTATCAGACATTGGATTTTTTGGGCTTTGATCTTGAGGGGGCAAAGTAATTGGAGTAATTGGGGTTTTGAGCATGCTGGGATCAAAATTAGGAACTAGTTGACGGAAATGTGCCAACATAG
This sequence comes from Prunus yedoensis, assembly GCA_005406145.1. Classification (NCBI taxonomy): domain Eukaryota; kingdom Viridiplantae; phylum Streptophyta; class Magnoliopsida; order Rosales; family Rosaceae; genus Prunus; species Prunus yedoensis. The sequence goes on from BJCG01001387.1 coordinate 17,565, forward strand.
CCTTCCTCTCTGCTATGACTGCTTCCATTATAGTTTCCCTTGACCTCGCCTCAATCCTCAAGGTCTCTTCTCTGACTGCCTCTATCACACTTTCCTTCAATTTGTCACCAAATTTCTCTTTGCTGTTTTGGTAAATTGAAGAACTGAGTTGGGGAAACACCAACACCAACTCCTCTGACTCTCCCACCATGCTTGGGGGTTCCCAAAGCAAGAGTCAGGACGTCATTGCTCCCGGAGACAGTTAGAGTGCTTTCGGAGACTTGCTTTTGCAAATCATCCTAAAAGAGAGAAAGAGAGACTGTTAGAAACTGAGCGGAGTGTAAAACAGATAAATAAACCGACGTAATATATAATTTACAATGACGGTTTTCTTAAATAACTAACGTAGTATTAATTTAACACGTCGGTATTTAAATACCGTCGTTGTTTATACTTTACAACGTCGGGATAAAAAAACCTATTGCATATTCAAAATCAAACAGATTAAAACATAAATCAAAGACCGTCGTAGTATTTAAAGTAAGACGATGGACTATTGAACAAACAAACGTAGGACTTAATTTCATACAGCTGCATAAAAGTACCGTTGTTGTATAAATATTCTAACGTCTAGATGAGATAAAACCATCATAAATTTTAATGAAGAAGTGAAAAAACTCGATTGAAATATGCATTCTTTTCTAAAAATTGTGCACCACAAATTTCAGTGAAATAGACAGAGAGAGGGAGAGTGTGTGCGAAAGTAAACTTAGTAAGACTTACGATTATTTTTGCCTTCTCTGCAACCTTTGGATCATGGATGTTTCCTGTTTTATCTTCTCTTACCTTCTTCCAAAAAAGTGCTCGATTGATTTCTTCACCGGGCATGGTTTCTTCCAATTGGTCCTCCAAACCAACATACCCTTTTCTAGACAACCTATGGTTGTACTCCAATTTCTCCCTCCTTTGTTTCTGCTCAGAATGTACAACTTCAAAATCTGGGGATAACCTTGAAGCTATAAAGGCATCCCATTGCGATTTCTCTATGAACTTATAATTCTGAGGGGGTTCTTTTAACTTCTCCTTGTCATGTGCGAATAAAAGGATATACTGCCTAGTTATGTTATACTTGAAATCCTTCCATTTTTTGGCAGCAAACGACAGGACCATCTTCTTGCACCCATCCCCAATAACATAGGCCATTTGAACAGCTTCCCAAATCTGCTCCTTCACGTCCTTGGGCAATTGAGCCCGTTTCTTGTCCACAAGAGGGACTCTAGTGCAAGCCAAAACACTAATATAGGACTGCATCTCAATAGCAGCCTTGCCATGTGGTCTGCCACTTTTATTGAACTCAACCACAGGCTTAATCTTTTGAATTTTCCTCTTCACAACACAGTTCATTGTGTTGATACCGTGGGTGGATTTTGGCTCCTCAACAAATGTGGCTGTGCTGGGGTCTTTATCGGAAGTAGAAGAAAATCTCATCCTCTTTGAGGATTTGCTTTGAATTGATTTTACTTCATCCATTTCAGCCTTTGAAATTGATTTGGCTTCATCCCTTTGAGCCTTTGAAACTTATTTGGCTTCAATTAGTTGAGCCTTTGAAACTGATTTGGCCTATGACACTTGAGCTTCCTTATTTGAGATTTCGAAACCATTTTTAATTAATCAGCAAGGAAAACAATGTTGGTTATTAAAAAAGAACGACGTAATAATAAAGAAACGACGTCCTAAAATACAGCCGTGATATTTAATTTAGGACGACGGTTGTAAAACAACACTGTTGTCATAAATACAACACCACGACGGTAACATGAAAATAGCGACGTCCCATTAAACAGTCTCTCAGACCATGTATGGAAATAAGACGACGGTTTTATCTCGTTCATGATGTTAATGTTTATACACCACGTCGGTTATTCAGCCTAAGAACCGACGTGGTTTAAAATTTACAACGTCAAACACAAAATACAATCGTCGTCTTCCTAAGATGGGATACAAGAAAAACGATAGTTCCTTTCCCACCTGACAATGGTTTTATCTTGTTTCCGACGTATTAATTGTCACACCATGATGGTTATTAACCACCATCGTGCAGTGTGCATTAGGTCGGATTTAACGACCATCGTAGTGTGTCGATTCTATCGTTGCAAACAAGATAGAACTGTCATCTTTTGACGTCGTGAGAGTGATGGACTAATGAATTTAATCACAACTAGTGAAAGATTTCCTCAATTTGACAAATCTTGTTTCCAGACAACGACGACTTTCAAATGAAATGTAAAAAAATGGAAGAGATTGAGAAAAAACCTTTGGCGTGCAAAGAAAGTTTCCTTCCGACGTAAGAAAATGGTGATTTGGAGACAATGACGAGATTCAGACGATGATGCTGCTTTTGGGAAATGAGAGGGAAACTGAGATATTTAATCGGTGAGAGAGAACCATAGAACATTAGGTCAGGTGACGAAAAGTTTATATATTTTTCCAGAGTTCAATACAACGACGTTTTTATTATAAACCACCCTAGTATTTAGTTATAATGACAGTAAATAAGTCGGAACTGACGTGGTTATCACTACAGCCAAACGACTTTTGGAATTCCGATGTGGTTATGCCGGCGCTTGTTTATCTAAACTAACGTTGTCCTTCGAAATTCAACGACTATTTATTTTAAGAAACCGACGTGGTTACTTTGGGGTTTTGAGAACGACGTCGTTCTCTTTTTAATACACGACAAAAGTTTACTTTGGAGAAGTGAAAACGACGACGTTGATTAGTTAAATATGACGTCACTATTTGTAATAGAACCGACGTGGATATTTACAATAATTTGTTTAAATATGATTTTTTCACGCGTTTTTTAACTCTCAGTTTTTAATTAGGGTTCCAACTTCTTATTGCCCTTGTCTCTGTCTCATCAACTTCTAAAAAATTGTCTTTCTGAAAGCAAATGTTTTTAGTTACGTTTTCTACTTTATTTCACTCACAAGACCAAGCATGGGGAATTTCTTTGTATAAATTGTCTTTGGTTTGCAAAATGATTCCTCACAAGACTAAGCATGGTGCAGCCGCACTTGCCCATTTGAAGGCATACGAGGGTGTTCCTGATGCTCCAAAGATAAAGAGGATGGTCATTCCTGATGCTCTGAAGTGAGCTTTTCACACTTTGTTGATTTTGATTATCTGAAATTATTAGTTTTCGTGAACTGAAATTATTGTTTTTGGAAATTATTTGATTATCTAAAATTATTGGACTTTTAAATATTGCTCCTATTAAATATTGATCTGTGGCTGTGCAGGAGCTTGAGAATAAGAAGAAGGAGAGGGCCCAGCTTGCATATGAGAGGAAGAAACAGTTGAACAAGCTGAGGGTGAAGGTAGAAAAGAAAACACGATGTATTTTCCTTTTAAATATTGATCAATATTTAACATGAAGTGATTTGCTTTTAAGACGAAAATGTTGTTGAGGATTGAGAATTAAATTTTGTTTTGTGTTAAGAAAGATATTACCAAAATAAAAGAAAATTAATTATTTTAAAAAGCAATAAAAATAAGACTGCGATTTACAAAGAAGGCAGATGTATAAATAGAAAAAATACGACGGCAATTTGAACTTAGGACGTGGTAAATAAATACAACAGTAGTGTTGTAAGTACCGTCGTAGTACACTCCAAAATAATAAGTCGATAAATTAATCTCTCGCGTCATGGTACATTGATTTAACACGTCATTTTTTTGTAATATACCGACGTGGATTCCATTATATTATACGACGTGGATTCCATTAAAGAATAACCGATGTGGTTTTGTACAATTAGACGGCGGTATGTGTATAAGGACTGCCATGGGTTTTAAAGATTTATTGTATAAATTTGACACTTTCTTTCAATTTCAGTTTTCATTTAGGGTTCCAAGTTCTTCTGACCTCTCTGGAGGCTCGTCTTCCTCTCTCACATACACACATACATCATCACTCTCTCTCACATCTCAAAGACAATAATTTGGATGTTAATGATGTATGCGTTTTGGTGTATCTCAAAGACACAAAAACACACACATCATTAACTTTCAAAACATTGTCTTACTCAAAGTTTGTCGTGGTCAGTTCAGTTTTGGTTTCTTTTGGATTTTGTGTATTTAAAATATTGTCTTTCTCACTTTGGTGGTTCAATTATGATCAGGATCCAAAGATCTCAATGGTAAGATATCATACCTCTTGGGATCTCATTTTAATTTTCATAGGCTACCAAAATTAAAAAATAATTAAATCTTAAAAAGAAATAAAAATTAAGATGGCGGTTTACAGAGAAGGCACCGTCGTAGTATACCGACGTGGATTCCATTATATTATACGACGCGAACTAAGAACAGTTGGTCGTGTTTAGTTAGGAGTTAACACGGCAGGTTTTTTGGTGAACTGTCGTCTTTATTTTCTACGTCGGTGGATTCATACCTGCTGTTGTTGTTTTTTGGTCAGATTTTAACTCTGAAGAAAACTTTTTTAATTAGACGACGCTTTTTTATTTAGATATTTATAAATAAACCCAATCTTAGACATGTATTTATAAAAAAACCCAAACACTATTTAAACATAGAAACACACCCAAAATCAACCCCACAATCAACAATTGTATATTTTTTGGGTGTGTTTATAAATGGGTTTTGAGTGTGTGTAATGATGGGTTTTGGGTGTGTTTATAAAGTGTTTTGGGTGTTGGGTTTTTTTATAATTTCAACCCCCATTTTGGGTGTTTTAGTGAAATATTTGTGTGCATCATTTAAAAAAAATATTCAACAGTACCTCCATTTTTTAACTAATGGATGGAAGATGGCTAACCCGAATCCAATCCACACTTTGGTGAAATCTATTTTGGAGAATACAAGAAAGTCCTACATGAATTAAAATCATAAGTAAAATCTTGTAATTGCAATCTATTAAAATCATAAGAAAAATCATGGAATTACAAATCATGCTGAAATCTATTATATTAAAATCATGTAATTACAATCTATTAAAATTTCAATTGAATACACCCCCCTAACTTTAAATTCTATCTAAAAGTCGTCATTTCTAAAATCCCAAGAGATTGAGTTTTTCAAAAAAGACAACTTTACAAATAAAGGTGCCCAGCTGTGGGATCAGACCACTGTCCCCTTGTGATTGACTCGAGCCCAGTCCTGAAAAAGGTAAACAAGCTGTTTAAATCCGAGGCCTTTTGGGCGTCTGAGCATGATAGTAAGGAGATAGTTCGAAAAAATTGGCATGAGGCTATCGCTAGAAGGAATTGGCAGATTGACAAATGGTGCTTAGACCTTCAGTGATGTAGAAAAGGCTTTCAAATTTGGAGCATGGAAAAGTTTTCAAACAGCAACAAGCACATTGGGGAGCTTATGGAAGCTCTCTCTGAGCTGCAAATGGATTGGGAGGTCAATTATCCCCTCATTGAACCGGTATAGTTAGTACTGGCTAAGTTGTGGTCCTATGAAGAGAAGTTTTGGAATCAATGGTCCCGCGTTAAATGGTTAAAGGATGGAGACTCAAACACAACTTTCTTCCATCACTCCACCATCCAGAGGCGTAGAGACAACTGTATCTGCGTATCTGCAAGTTGAAACAAGATAATGGGAATTGGGTTGAGAATGAGGTTGATATTCGAAGAACTATTGATGGTCATTTCCGTGGGCTGTTCACTACTGGAGGTCATCTGGAATTCCAGGATGTTCTAGCAAGCATAAAGAGGGTGGTTTCACTGGAAATGAATGAGGTTCTCTTGCTCCCCCTACAAGATGAAGAGATTGATATTGTTGCGAAAGAGATGGGGGCGTTGCAATCCCCTGACCCTGATGGTTTTCAAGGCTTATTCTACCATACATACTGGGAGTTGATTCATAATGAAGTTCAGGGAGCTGTTCATGAATTTTTCAGGGGGGAAGTGATTTTGGATAAAATTAATAGCACAAACATCGTCATTTTCCCAAAAGTCCTTAACCCGGAAACTGTGAGCCATTTCTGCCCTATTAGCTGCTGTAATTTCTCATACAAGATTTTTGCCAAGGTCTTAGCCAATCGGTTCAAGCCCATACTGGAGCAAGTTATTACCTACCATCAAAGTGCATTTATGCCTAATCGACAAATTCAAGACAATGTGATTATTGCTCATGAGGTTTTTCATCACCTAAAAATGCTAAAGAAGAAAAAGTGCTTTGAAATGGCCATGAAATTGGATATGAGCAAAGCTTATGACAAATGTTGAGTTTTCTGTGATTACTAATGTCAGTCCAGGCAAACATTTTTGCCCCACGAGAGGCCTGAGGAAGGGTGACCCCTTATCCCCTTACCTCTTCATTATTGTTAGTGAGGCTCTATCTATGATGATCAATGAAGCGTGTATAGCTGGCTATATCCAAGGCATCAAGCTTAGCAGGAATGGACCTCTGATTTCTCATATTTTTTTTGCTGACGACTCTCTTTTGTTCATGAGAGCTAGTCGGGAAAATTGCTCTAATATGTTGGCTGTCCTAAGGAGTTACTGCTTAGCCTCTGGCCAACTGTTTAATACTGATAAATCTTACTGCTTCTTTAGCACAAATTCTCCCACTGATGTCAAGAATAGTATTTGTGAGATGCTGGAAATGGCGCTTGTGGAAAACCCTGGGGTATATTTGGGTTTACCAACCGTTTGGGGAAAATCTAAAAATGGAGCTTTGAAATATGTAAAAGATCATATTCTTCACAAATTGCAGGGCTAGAAGCAACTCCTACTCTCTCAAGTTGGGAAAGAGGTCCTAGTAAAAGCAGTTGTTCAAGCTATTCCTACGTATCCCATGTCGGTTTTTAAGTTTCCTATTATTTTTTGCAAAGAGCTTGACTCATCCATTGGGAATTTTTGGTGGGGGCAGAAAAATGATTCTAACAAGATCCACTGGGTAAGTTGGAGGAGGAATGGGTTTCCGTAATTTTAGTGAATTCTATTTAGCTTTATTGGTGATGCAAGGCTGGCAGTTGCTCATGAACCTTGACTCCTTATGGGCGTGCATACTCAAAGCCAAATATTTTCCTGATGACAATGTGCTTAATGCTAAAAAGGGTGCCAATGCTTCGTGGGTTTGGTCAAGTATCTTGGAGGGTCTGAAAGTTGTCAACCAGGGCGTGCAATGGCAAGTGGTTAATGGAGAAAGTGTTAGGCTATGGCATGACCGATGGATTCATCCTATTCCTAGTGCTCGGTTATCCGGCCAACTATCGAGTGATTTATGCCAAGAGACTCGTGTCACAACTATTATTGATCCTACTACTCGATCCTGGAATGTGGAGCCAATCAGACAGTGCATCTTTGCCCAGGAGGAACCTGCCATCTTGGCTATCCCCCTTGGTCCCCGTGACAGTAAAGACAGGCTAATTTGGCCTCTGAATAGACAAAGGCAATACTCTGTCAGGTCGGGGTACTATTTTTCTGCATCAACAGGCTAGAATGAGCATTGTGGATAAAGCCTCTGGCTCAAGGGGTGCGGATCAGAAACTCTGGAAGCTAATTTGGCATGCAAAAACCCTTCCTAAAATTCTTCACTTTATGTGGAAGGCTATGACCAACTGTCTAGCTACAAAGGCCAACTTGGCTAGAAGAAGGGTGCCATGCTCCTCAACATGCCCTATATGTGAAGATCATCCTGAATTGGTTGAACATGCCCTCCTAACTTGTCCTTGGGTTATTGGGGTATGGTTTGCTTGCCCGCTGGGGTACATCGGTAATAGGCAACAGGTAACCTCCCTTCACCAATGGTTTCTCTCCCTCTACAACATCCCTGACCAGCCTAAAGATGAGGTTAACAGATCAATTACTATCTTGTCTTTTGTTATGTGGTGTATTTGGGAAGCTCATTGTAAGTCCGTGTTTGAGCATGTGCGTCCAAATCCTCTGGAGGTCTTGCTTGGAGCTAGGGAGGCCTGGTCTGAATTTTTCCAAAATGAGTTTTGCCTAGGGATTATCAATAGAGTTGGTGGAGATAAGGTGTGGTGAATCCTGGTATGACGTGGTGTGCTCCTCCTAACCCCTTTCTTATGCTAAACGTGGACGCTTCTTGGCAAAAAGCTTCAGGTTTAGCGGGTCTTGGTATAATCATCAGGAACCATATGGGTGATTTTAAGTATGGAAAAGTTTTGAAGACCACAACTGGGTCTGTTTAGATTGTTGAAGCTCAGGCAATTATTGAGGGACTATCCTTTGCTATGGAAAATGGCATCACTCATGTGTGTGTGGAGTCTAATTCAAAGAAGGTTATTGATAATTGTGCTGGAAACATTGCCAGAGGGGACTAGGGTATATATCCCTCATTACATCGGATACAAGATTTGAAGTCCAAGTTTTCTGCTGTGCGTTGGGCTTGGATCCCAAGAGAAGCCAATACGGTTGCGAATGCTGCGGCGATGATTGCATTTGGAGGGATGGGTACAAAAGTTTGGGTCGATCGGCCCCCATCCTCCCTTGTTCTTGTTCTATCTCAAGATGGGCTTCCTTGCCCACTGTAGGCTTAGTCTTGGTGACGAGTTTCTGGACTGCTGACACATGTTGCCATCTGCAATGTGTCTGGTTTCTATCCTAACTCGTTTTTCTTTGTATTTCTGTGTCGGCATGATTTTGTTGGTTGCTTTTGGTTTTTGTTTTAGTGTAGGCTGTTGTGTCTTGGCTTACATTGTTCTGCTCTGTTTCTTTCTTTGGCTGTTTGCCTTGGCTTCCGCCTAATGAAATATTCAGTTTCCAAAAAAAAAAAAAATTTCCATTACCCAAACAAGAAACTTTACAAATTTTAGAACATTAATTTTCATCATTTATGAAATCCTTTGTACTTTTAAATTTCCTCATCCAAATGCGTTGTAATAATCTAGGTGGTATTTGTGCACAATTCCCTAATAGAAATTTCAAAAGAGGAAGAGACAAAAAAAAAAAAAAAAAAAAAAAAAAAAAAAGAAAAGTCGATGGGAGAGAAGAACCAGACACTCTTATAGTCTAGGTGATATTTGTGCACAGTTCCTGATAGAAATTTCAAAAGAGGAAGAGACAAAAAAAAGAAAAAAGAAAAGTCGACGGGAGAGAGAATCTGGCGCGGGCACGTTTGAATTGTTGCTGGTTGGCCAGCTCGTTTGAAGTTTTCACTTTCTGTGTATATAAATACACGAACCAAGCTGAAACAACCACAGATAGCAAATGGCAGGAGGAGTGAGGAGGATCAAGTTGGGTTCACAAGGCCTTGAGGTCTCTGCTCAAGGCCTGGGATGTATGGGCATGTCTGCCTTCTATGGCGCTCCGAAGCCCGACGCAGACATGATCAGTCTCATCCACCATGCCATTGACTCCGGCGTCACCTTCTTCGACACCGCTGACATGTACGGCCCCTTCACCAACGAAATTCTGCTTGGCAAGGTACGCCACTAGCCTTGACTTTGCTTCTTAATATTTGCTCTTAATTTGCATCAATTGATTTTTGGATTTGTTTGGGCTGTTAAATTGGATGAGTTGATGATGAACTGAATTGGGTTTGGTTCGCTTCAGTCTTGTTCCTATATTTAAGTTACTAAATCAAGCACAAGCACTGAGACAGACAATAACTTGTACAATTGCTTTGTGGGTTTTGTTTGTATTGCTGAATGGGATGAATTAGTGATGAAGTGAATTGGGTTGTGTTCACTCTGGTTCCTGTATTTAAGTTACTAAGACAGCCAAGAACAAGCACTGAGAGAGACAATGATAAATGTAATTGCTTTTTCGGGTTTTGTTTAGATTTTTCAATTAATTGTGATTGATGATGATGAAGTGAACTAGATTTTGTTGGATTGATGAGGAACAGGCTCTGAAGGGAGGGGTAAGAGAGAGTCAAACAATATGGTAGAATATTTTCAGATATATTTCATTCTCCAAAAGGAGGTATTTATAATAAGGTTACAAACCCTAGTAGGGTTAGACAAGGAAAACAAGTGGTATCCTAATTACATAATATCTATACAAAAGGAAAAATAAAACCCAAATAGAATAGGATATATTCTACTCGCCAACACTCCCCCTCAAGTTGGAGCAAAGACGTCACGCATGCCCAACTTGTCAAGCGAGTTGAGAAAGATACTTGTAGAAACAGCTTTCGTAAGAACATCAGCTAACTGATACTCTGAACGGATAAAAGGGAAGGACACAATCTCCGCATCCAACTTTTCTTTAATGAAATTTCGATCAACCTCCACATGCTTTGTACGGTCATGTTGTACAGGATTATGAGCAATTGCAATCGCAGCCGTATTGTCACAATATAAATCCATGGGTTTATTAGGCCCAAAACCAAGGTCTTTCAACAATCTCCTCAACCATAGTAACTCAGATACACCATGGGCCATTCCCCGATATTCAGCCTCAGCACTGGATCTAGATACCACCTTTTGTTTCTTGCTCCTCCATGTAACAAGATTGCCACCCACAAACATAAAATACCCAGATGTCGAACGCCTATCTGTAGCTGAACCTGCCCAATCAGCATCTGTATACCCTTCCACATTTGTATGGCCATACTTGGAGAAAATTAACCCCTTGCCAGGAGTTACTTTCAGATACCTTAAAATACGAGTCACAGCCCCCATATGATCTACACTAGGAGAGTGCATAAACTGACTTACTATATTTACAGCATAAGCAATATCTGGATGAGTATGAGCCAAATAAATCAACTTCCCCACAAGTCGTTGATAACGTTCTTTATCAGTCGGAACTTGATCGGGGTATATCCCCAACTTATGATTCTGCTCACTAGGGGTATCAATCGGTTTACAATCCAACATTCCAGTTTCTGCAAGTAAATCCAAAACATACTTTCTTTGGGATAGAAAAATACCATGTTTAGATCTGGCAACTTCAATCCCAAGAAAATACTTTAAATCACCCAATGATTTCATCTCGAACTCAGAAGCCAGATACTTCTGAAGATTCTGTATCTCTACATGATCATCACCAGTCACAATCATATCATCAACATAAATAATTAAAGCCGTCAATTTACCTTTATGACGCTTCAGAAACAAAGTATGATCAGAGTTACTTTGCACATACCCAAACTTCTTCATAGACGCAGCAAACCTTCCAAACCACGCTCTTGGAGACTGCTTTAATCCATACAAGGATTTCCGTAACTTACACACCACACCCTCCTTAGAGGTCACAGGGATACCCGGCGGAGGATCCATATATATTTCTTCTTTGAGATCACCATGGAGGAATGCATTTTTGACATCAAATTGTAGCAGCGGCCAAGTCACGGTTAGCAGCTAAGGATAAGAGCACGCGTACAGTGTTGAGCTTAGCTACTGGAGCAAAAGTCTCTGTGTAATCCACTCCATATGTCTGAGTATACCCTTTTGCTACCAATCTTGCCTTGTAACGGTCAATGGAACCATCAGCCTTGTGCTTTAAAGTAAACACCCATCTGCATCCAACTGCTTTTTTTCCTTTTGGTAAAGGAACTAACTCCCAAGTGGCATTCTTGTTCAAGGCTTCCATCTCAACATGCATTGCATCTACCCAGTTTTGATCAGATAGAGCATCCTGCAACTTAGTTGGCACACATACACTAGATAATTGACACAAATATGATGCATATGACTTAGATAAACGATGAGTTGACATATAATGGTTAATGGGATATTTAGACTTGGCATGTATATCAGGAGAATATTGTATTTTAGGTTTTCCACGGGTAGTACGTGGGGGCAAAGAATAGGTAGGCATATCACTAGAAAGTACCTCATTATCACGATTTGATTGAGGCAATGGCAGGGCAGAGGGGGGTATATTATCAATTTCATCTGTATGGGAGTCGCCAATATCACTGTTATTTCCTTCTGAGAGAGGCTCAAAAACGTCAACATTTTTGTCTGGCGACCGGTCGTGGCTTTCTTGGCGACCGGTCGCTTCGCTCGTATCGGTACTGTTGGTCGCTCGTCGACGCGGGAGACCGGTCGCTTCCTACGTGCGACCGGTCGTTCCTGGGCAAGCTTGGCTCGAGACCGGTCGCTTCCTCATTGCGACCGGTCGCTTCGCTCGTATCGGTACTTTTGTCCAGCTCGACTCGAGCGACCGGTCGCTTCCTATGTGCGGGACCGGTCGTTGCGTGCTGTTCGCTTAAAAACTCAATATTTTCCATATTTTCCACTCTCTTCAATTCACTCCCCCTCTCCCCTGAATTGAAGAGGAGGGAGAAAACATAATAGGGTACTTCTTCATGAAATGTGACATCCAAAGTGATATGTACCTTCTGAGGTAGGCGGGTGATAACACTTATAACCTTTCTGAGTCGTAGAATAGCCAATGAAGACACAGCGGAGAGCACAAGGATCAAGTTTACTCCTTTGATGAGAGTAAACATGAACATACGCAACACACCCAAACACCTTCGGAGGTAACTTAGAGACCGAAACCGGAGGAGTAAGAGCACATAACACATCAAGTGGAGTCTTGAAATCAAGAACCCGACTAGGAGTACGGTTAATCAAGTAGGCAGCGGCCAAGACACCATGTCCCCAAAGATGATGGGGAACAGACGTATCCAACATCAGAGAGCGAGCAACTTCAAGTAACTGGCGATTCTTCCTTTCAGACACACCATTCTGTTGGGGTGTGAATGGAGTGGTAGTTTGGTGAATGATACCTTGCGCACGAAAGAATTGGGCCAAGGTATGATTCACATATTCACCGCCATTATCAGTGCGAAATACTTTAACACGAGCATGGAACTGAGTAGACACCATGGCACAAAAGTCAGGAAGAATAGAGGCAACATCATTTTTATTCTTCATCAAATACACCCATGTTAAACGAGTGCAGTCATCAATAAACGTCACAAACCAACGGAAACCTTGAGAAGTCACACGAGCAGGACCCCCAGACATCAGAATGTACTAACTCAAAAGGCAAAGCAGCTTTATTATTACTTAAGGGAAAAAATAGTACGGTGGCTCTTGGCCATTACACAAGTCTCACAATTGAAACTAGACTCATCACACGAACTAAATAACGAAGGAAACAAATGTCTAAGATAACCAAACGACGGATGTCCTAAGCGACGATGCCATAACCAAAGTTGTTGCTTCTCCTTGACACTGCCACTCAGAGCTTTATTAGCGACACAATCACGAACTGCTGCAGCCGGCAACTGTAAGTAATATAACCCCCTATCCGTTTACCATGCCCAATCTTCTCGTGAGTTCTGAGATCCTGGAAAAAACAATGGGTAGAATAGAATGTAGCAGAAGCGTTAAGTGTATCAAGTAAACGCCCAACAGATAACAAATTGCAATGAATATTGGGAACCAAGAGTGTATGAGATAGGGGTAAAGAAGGAGTAAGATGGATGGTACCTTCACCAATAACAGGGGAAGGTAAACCATTAGCACTAGTAATATATGGGTCATGAGGGTTATGCGACAACTCATCAAACATTTTATCATTATAAGTCATATGATCAGAAGCACCAGTGTCAATTATCCAAGTAGTAGAACCCATACCTGGCATAGTATCAGAAGCACACAGATTTGCAGATGGAGTCGGAGGACGGACCTCATCAGGAGTTACAGTGTAAGTGGCCTTGGGACCATACATACGAGCTTTGTAGTCAGCAAACCAATCAGGGTAACCATGCTCCTTAAAACACTTTTCAGAGTAATGATCCCCATTACAATGGCGGCACTTAGGCGGACCTTCAAAAGAGCTAGAGGTGGGGGCAGAAGGACGAAACCCAGCAGAAGACCCCAACTTTTTCGACGCAGGGCGGACCGGTCGCTACTTGCGGGGCGACCGGTCGGTGACGGGCTGGATCCACTTTAAGAGCCAGCGATCCTCCTCCAAGCATAGCGGACTGACGGGTATCTTCTTCCATGACCATGGCATAGGCTTTGAGTGGGGGTGGAACAGGACTAAGAGCAAGAATACGGCTACGAACACCATCATATGGTGGATCTAGCCCACCAAGAAAATCATAAACTCGATCGGCTTCAATTTCTTTCAGACGACGAGCCCATCAGCAGAACAACTAAACTCATTCGGACGCAGACAATCAATCTCCTGCCAGATAGCATGAAGTTTTTCATAGAACACTTTCACAGATTCACCATTCTGACCTATAAGTATGGATTGCCGTCGGAGTTGAAACAAACGAGAACTATTCTGAGTCACAGTATAGGTCTTCCGAGCAGCCTCCCATATATCATAGGCAGTATCACCATGTTCGAACAAGGCACGAACCGGTTTTAGTCATGGAATTGAGAAGCCATGACTGCACCAGACAATTATCTTCTTCCCATTCATCATAGGTAGCGGAATCCTGAGACGGAGCAGGCTTCTTCCCATTGATCCAACTTGCCATACGACGACTAGTAATCGTAATACGCGCACCACGAGACCAAGAGGCATAATTGGAGCCATCCAATTTGTCAGATGTAAGCGGGGTAGAATAATCACGCGAGGGACGTGCCTCCTTCAGTGTAGACGCACTAGCACCAGTCACAACTATGGAATCATCACCCATGATAGCAGCGGAAACAAACACAACACGAAGCAGATACGATAAACACGGCACAGGTACGGACACAAGAACCCTAAAAGAAAATTAGGGCACAGAGTAGAACACAAGCACAAGAACCCTAAAAAAGAATTAGGGCACAGAGTAGAACACGGGTGGGCACAATACACAGGTTACCAGAAAGTCGGCTCTGATACCAAGTCAAACAATATGGTAGAATATTTTCAGATATATTTCATTCTCCAAAAGGAGGTATTTATAATAAGGTTACAAACCCTAGTAGGGTTAGACAAGGAAAACAAGTGGTATCCTAATTACATAATATCTATACAAAAGGAAAAATAAAACCCAAATAGAATAGGATATATTCTACTCGCCAACAGAGAGAAGGTTGAATTGGCCACCAAGTTTGGCATCTACTTCGCAGACAAGAAGATGGAGGTGCGAGGTGACCCTGCCTATGTGAGGGCTGCTGTCGAGGATAGCTTGAAGCGCCTTGATGTTGATTCTGTTGATCTCTATTATCAAATTCGGACTGACACCACTGTCCCCATAGAAGTCACGGTTTGTCTTCTTCCCTCTTTGGGATTTGATCTCCTTTAATAGCAATTACAGAGCAATAAGCATCCGCAGGCCTGGTAAAGTCATGTTTATTCGAAGATTTTAGAACTTCTTGTATCATTTTTAGTCACATGTTTTATCAATTCCTCAATTTGATTTAAGGCTTAATTACACCAATGCCCCCTGAAATTTTGGTCAAATCTTACTTTGCTCCCTCAGACTCAAATTGCTCACTTTCATCCATTGACCGAGATTTGGTAACCCACTTTGTCCCCTGCCGTCAACTCCATCCAAAAGTCTGTTAACTTTGATTCCGTCAACTTCATTCAAAAGTCTGTTAACTTTGATGACGTGGCAAGTAAAGCCCACTTCTACATAGATACAAAATAATTAAATATTTTAATAATTAAAAATAAAAATAAAAACATTAAAAACTAAAAAATTTAAAAATTGATAACACAGTCCACCTCACCTGATCCCCAACTCCCCCAGCCTCAACCTCAGCCACCCCATCTCTACCCCCTTCCCTAGCCACATCCACCCAACAGACCCCTTAACTTATTTTGAGCGTTTTCTTTTCATTCCTTAAATTCCTTCGTTATGTCTTTTGCAAGGTAGGGGAATTGAAGAAAACTAGTTGAAGAGGGTAAGGTGAAGTACATTGGCCTATCTGAGGCCTCAGCTTCTACAATAAGAAGAGCACATGCTGTTCATCCAGTAACAGCTGTGCAGTTGGAGTGGTCCTTGTGGTCGAGAGATGTCGAGGCAGAAATAGTTCCTACTTGCCGGTGAGGCTTTATTGAACTGGTATAACTGTTTTATCGGTAAATAACAAATATGTACCAAATTTATTATAATTTATCTCACTTGCCGAAATTTATCAGGGAACTTGGCATTGTTATTGTTGCATACAGTCCTCTAGGGAGAGGATTCTTTTCATCAGGGGCTAAGTTCGTCGAAAACCTCTCCCATGATGATTCTCGAAAGGTTGGTATTTCACAAATTTTTTTCAATTTTAAGTTACCAAACTGCCAGATAAAATTTTCTTTGTATCATCATGATGCTATTATTGTTTATTTCCTGAACTTCAATCTCCCCTGCAAGATCTCAATTTGATAATTCATCTCGCAAAGCTTAGTAGTCTCTCCTAGTGTCCTCTTACTGAGTTTTTTCAGTAGTCTTCTCTCCACCAAAACCTTGGCTTGAGCACAAAATTTCTTTCTAGAACGTTAGTAACTAAGTAGCTGTCATTCATCCAGACAGTCAGAGCCCAACTAACGTTCTAATTTGCTTCAATATTCTTTATTTTATAATGTTTTGTGGTGGCAAGAAAAATTTCTCAGAGTTCCACACTCCCATTTTTCATTTCGGCCTTTCGGCTTCTCTAATGCTGCACCATAATTTGAAGAAATAAATTGGCAAGAAAGGCTGCCCATGAGCTTCTCCCGATTTCCTAGAAAGTTAACTGTAGTTTTCTGGTCATGCTTATTTCTGTCCATTGGATTGTTGTACATCTTTGTCATGTCATTTTGATCAAGCAAATTTAGTCTTGATTCTGAATTGTTTAGTTCAATGGTTGCAGCATCTACCCAGGTTCCAACAGGAAAACGTAGAGCATAATAAAACACTATTCGAGCAGGTTAGTGATCTTGCTGCAAGGAAAGGGTGCACCCCATCTCAGCTAGCACTGGCCTGGGTTCATCACCAAGGAAATGATGTGTGTCCGATACCCGGAACCACAAAGATTGAGAATTTTAACCAGAATATTGGAGCTCTGTCTGTGAAACTGACACCAGAAGAATTGGCTGAGCTTGAATCTTTTGCTTCAGCTGATGCTGTTAAAGGTGACAGATATCCGAGTGACTGCAGTACTACTTGGACCAACTCTGAAACTCCACCACTGTCTTCATGGAAAGCCACATAAGTATATGTCGTTCATCATGTCATACTTCGAATAAATGCCGCTTTGTACCCCCTCAACTTTGTGATTGCTTGACTTTCAGACATCAAACATTTTGTATGTAAATTGCATCATGTTGTATTGAATATTTTAAAGTAAGGAATCACCTGGGATCAAGCGAAAAGATAGTTTGATTTCTTTTCAATTTATTTAGGACATGACTCGGCCTTTAGCTTCAAATGTTTTGACTTGTAATATTCGAGAGAATAAGAAAATATGACATTACCTGCCAGGAAACGAAAAACTATGTGTTGTTTTGGTCCTATTTTTCACCTCAAGCGAACATGGATATTTGATTTATATAAATAATATATAAAAAATCAGATAAAAGGGGGGCAAATATTGTTACCAAATGACACACTCATTTTGGTAAGGAAGAAAAGGATCAAACTGGGGTCGAAAGGCCTTGAGGTCTCGACTCAAGGTCTGGGCTGCGTGGGCATGTACCCGTTGGAGCTTCTACAATGAGGGAGATTTTGGTGAGGGGGTTCAATGAGGGGTTCAATCCAACCATTCAATCATTACAAAAGTTGAAGTCCAATATTTTCTCTCTGTTCGGATAGTGGGATTGAACCCCTCCCATAACCTAGGAAAAACTTATATGAAACGAGGATAACACTGTTTTGCTATCCCTATCCAATCACGCTATGCCAAGTGGAAAAGTTATCACCCGTTGCACACAAGTGTTTCTTCCCCCACCCCATCATTATAGCATTTCCGATCTGCCTTGTATGGCGCTTCAAAGCCCGAACCTAACATGATCAATCTCATCCACCACGCCATCAAAGCAGGTGTCACCCTCCTTGACACCGCGGACATCTATGGCCCATTAACAAATGAAATTCTTCTTGGCAAGGTACGTCACGTACGGTACCTAGTGTAGCGAGTATAATCTCACATTGGGAAATGAAAGTTTTTTAAACAATCATTGCTAACTAGTGAGCCTCTTCACTCATTGCTAACTAGTTTCGGATGATGAGCTATTTTGGGTTTGGGTGAGCAGGCTATGATGGGAAGAGTAAGAGAGAAGGTTGAATTGGCGACCAAGTTTGGTTACTGTTTGGACAACATACATGAGTTGAGTGGTGACCCTCAACATGTGAGAGCAGCTTGTGAGGCTAGCTTGAAGCCCCTTGAGCCTAATTCCATCCCAAGGCCTAAGTCTTGATTATTTAAATATTATTATTAATCAAGCAAGCCAACCATCCAAGTCCATTAGCCCACCAATCTTTATTTAATTGGTGTTATGGTTTCATGCTTATAAAGCATGTGGAACCTTTTGGTTTCTCCAATGTGGGACATTTGCTTTCAAACTTCCAACACAAGTAAGTTTCGATATGAGTATCTACTTGAATTTTGTTTTGTGTGTGGTATAATGGATCACCCAACTCGAGAGTACATAAAGAAACATGAAGAGATGCATGGTAGGCTCAATCCTTGGGAGATTAGTCAACTGATGGTTATCTATGCAGGTTTGGAAGGGGACAAAAATATGTTGGCAAACCAATTGGTAGGCAAGCTAGGCGTGCTCTTGGGTTTAATTTGTGACTCGGTCTAGTGACAAGTCTTCCCGAGGTGAAAGCTCATGGCGAAAAGATCTTTCGAAAGATAAAGTTGCGACGTCGTCTACCCCGATTAGTTAGTATGGATAGAGGTGATAGGACTACCATGGTATGTCCCCGAGCAACACAAGGCAACAAACAAGGGGCAAAGACAGTTGGGCGTTTGGCTATCACGACAGGGAAGCAACCCTCATTGGCCGACATAAGGGCAGATGCTCGCAGAGGTTAGGTCGGGCATGTCACGTCTAATTTGCTGGTTGAAGAATTGTTGGGTGGAGAGGTGTGCCACAACAGTTTGGGTGTGGAGTTTTCGCATATGGTTATGGTCTATGGAGGCTGCTATGAAAAAAGCTGCGACAACACTAGTTGTGACAGAAAAAGCCCAACAGGTTGATCCGGAGGCTGCCTATCAATCGCAGTCTTTGGTCTTGTCTGGGGGTAACGCCCATAATCTTCACAAGAATACAATGACTAAATTATAACCTAATGTTGGGTATGTAGCTCATGAACAAATTGAGGACTCTACGTCTGACCCTTTCAATTTTATGCCCCTGATTAAGCTGACGGAGGGTAAAGGGCAAAAAAGGGTCGAGGTAGGCTATAAAAGACGATCTCCACACTGACAACACGATAATGCACCGACATGTCATAGGTGACAGGAAACGCAAAGCTAGAAAGGTAGTTGTGCATCGGGAAGAAGAAGTGTCAACTGATTCTACAGTTCCAAGTAAAAGACGTCCTTGCCTTATTGATACTTCTAAACAGACATAGTAGACTAGCTTTGAGAGGTCCCCCCGTTCTCAATGTTAGTCTTCAGTTGGAATGTTTGTGGCTTGGCGACCAACGAATGTTCCGCGACCTGAAGAATCTTCTTCTGGAAAAGAAGTTGGATTCGATCTTCCTTGCTAAACCCATATAACTGATGTTTAGATGGGTAGATTGTAACTATATTAGGAGTTGGAGATGTGTGTTGTGTCTCTGGGGGCTTATGTATGCTGTGGAAATGAGGCCTGCAAGTGGCGCTCTTATCCACTTTTGTTGGTCATATGTCTCTGGGGGCTTATGTATGCTGCGGAAACAAGGCTGGAATGTGCTCAAAGTCGTCATTCATGGGAGTTATTGTGACGACTAAGTAGAGTGAATACCAGTCCCTGGTATGTTTTGGTGATTTTAATGAGATTCTTGATATTCAGAGAAGATCGAGGATCACTTAAGGCCGGAGAGCAGGTGGGAATTTAGAGATGTCATCACTAATTGTTGTCTCTCCGTTTGCTTGTCACAGGTTATGAATTTACTTTGAGTACTTTTAGGAGCGATGTTGCTAATCTCCAAGCACGATTTGATTTAGGTTTTGGGAACTTACCCCTCTTGCAGCAATGGGAAAATTTTACTATTCATCACTTGGTAGCTTACTCATCTTATCACCAGCCGATTCTGATTCAAGTTAACACAAAGCTATATCATTGCATGCTTGGTTGTCACGAATGAGATGCTCAAATTCTCCCAAATATCAATTGAGAAAACAGCATCATGTTAGAGTCCTAGATGATACTAGGAAGTTGAGGGGTGACAATTTAAAATATTTTGTTTAGATATTGACGTCCCTGTTTTCTTTTAGATATGAGCTAATTAATGATTAGTTATATGTTAATTATCGTAACAAGTCTAATCTAAATATGACGTCCCTGTTTTCTTTTATAGAGATGAATATTGTTGGGCTCGGACACTAGAAGTGGAAGTGCCTGATTTTTAAGCATTATGATTACATTCATAAGATTGTGCAATTAAATAACTTGTTTTTTTTGCAACAAAAGTGTGGAAGCTCATGAAGAGTTGACGAGCATTTTTAGCTAAAATTCGTCGTCAGGAAACTAATATCCATACCCCTCGATCACTTGTGGAGGAAGCCTCTATAACTTATGATAGACAATGGAATTAATAACATAGCTTCTTTTTTTGGATGAGATCCAAGGGTGTCCACCGCCGACAGCAATGACTAATCCCTTTCGCCGCGGGAGCTCCCATGGGCGGGGATCGAACCCCCAACCACATGGTTAATGAATGAGGTGAGCTACCACCACACCACATCTCATGGTTAATAACATAGCTTCTTTAATTATGGGTTACAATGGACAAATATTAAATTTATTTTTGACATAAATCTAAAATTTAATATAATGAGTTGATTAATTAATTATAATTTTATTTTGTAAGGTTCCTGAAAATTTAAAGTACAAGATTTTACTGGAGTAACTGAAAATTCGAGACTTTGTAGCAATTGGTTCTGGATCTACTCATGCTATTGTGATTTTGAGCCAGTTGTATGTGAAAAACTTGCTATTATGACACTTTGAGAGTTCTATAATATTGGTTTATTTTGTTTTCTCCAATTTTTGTCTAAATTATTAATTTTGTTTTTTAGTTATGAAGCTAACATGCCCCATGATGTGATCATTTTATAAAGAACGTATGCTTTCTAAGCTCTCATTCTCTCTAAACATTAGTTGTAAATCATTTTATAAAGAAAAAAAACTTCGTAAACTCTTGTTTTGTACCCAATTTTGGTCAATGGACCAAAAGTGGTCACCTTCCCAGAAAAGGAACGCAGCATAGGCCCAAGCCCAATAAGGGGCTTTTCCTGACTGAAAATAAAAACCAAGACAAGAAAAAAAGAAAGGGCCAAAGCCCAAGGACAAAGGCCCAAAACGATTGGACCACTGACAACTGAAAAAATCGGAAGCTGTTCCAAACCCACGCGAGATTAGAGAAGGAACATCAACATTAAATGACGATTTGACTTTTCCCTCTTCCAGTGAAAAGCCAGCGTCCAAGGAAGCCACCAAGCCAGAAGCCAACTTGCACATCAAATCGCCAAGTACGAGATCGCTTCAAACCAGGAGGCCAATACGAAAACTGGCGGTTCTCGTCAGAAAGATCGACCTCCCCCTCTACAGACCAGTTCAGAGCGTCAAAACAACAAGCTGACTTCGGGTAGCAGGCAAATATCCTTACCCAGTCATCATCATTCGAGAGCTCCTCTGCCTCTATAAATAGAAGACTTCCAGCACAGAAGAAGAGGACTCTCTCTCCAAAACCAGACGCAACGTCTTGTAAAACGCTTTAAAGCACTCAAAGCATCCCAGTTATCCCAGCCAGACTTCAGAAAACCCAGACGATCTCTGTGTTCATCTTTTATTTCTCTGCCATTCCCATGGTACGATTAACCTCCCAAAGTGTTCAATTTAAATTTGTATAATATAGTAGGCTATGAACCTTGGATCGCAGTGTGATAATGTATTTCTTGGGTTAGAATCAATGAGTATGAATTTCTACTGTCTTTCCCACTAACTTAAGAATTAAGTAAATGAAAACGATGGAATTCATGTTTATGGAACCCTGTGTGCGCTCATGTTTACTTCTGTTTCTGTAGTTGCAATATTTAAATCATTTTCATTTTCATTTCATTCAAGTTAACAGTACGAAAGGCTCTTTAGCCCGAATCGGGCCACTTAGGCTTGAGGGATACTAAACTAATCGAGCCCGAAAGCCATACAGTTGGGCCGAAGCTCTGTTTAAAGTTATATACATATTTGAATTAGGTCTACAAGCCCATGCAGGGTGTTGGCTGACCAAGAACCTTGTTTCTTCGCCTTGCTTGGATAGGTGTTGCTCGCACTAGCCACAGCTGACGTATATACGAGAGAAAGAATTGTGAAGTCCTCCTAACCGGGGCATAGAAAAGAACTGACCCAGGCCAGTACCCCACCTGGTGCACAATGGCTTGAGCAGAAGATCAGGAAAAAGGCGCAAACTCCACATCACACTAACCAAACTTGCTCATACCAGGTCTGTTGGACTGGTCGTATCTCCAACAGTGGCACGCCTATCAAGCAGAACTCATGAATCAGAGGAGGTTTAAAGGTTAAGCCCAAGACAGGGCTGGACCGGACCTCTCATCAACCTGATTCAACTTTCAATCCGTTGAGTATTGAAGTAACATCTGCGCAGGCCAAAAAGATACAATCGAGGCATTGGTGTAGGTCCAACGATTCCTGTGTTCTTCCGAGCAGGCCCAACGCGACGTTAGGCGAAAAAGATCACTCAACAGGAAAAGAGACCAACAACTCTATTTCTCTCTATTTTTCTTTTCTTTTTTCAATATCATTATGACAACCCTTCTAGTTCCAATCTATGTGTTCTCTTGATGAGCAAGACCAACTCAAGCTCTATATTTTCAGGGTCTCACATTCCCTACCCCAAAAACTAAATTTCATCCTCGAAACTTAGAGAAGAGGAATATTGTTGGGCTCGGACACTATGAGTGGAAGTGGCCTGACTTTTAAGCATAATGATTACATTCATAAGATTGTGCAATTAAATCACTTGCCTTTTTTTTTAAACAAAGGGTGGAAGCTCATGAAAAGTTTTCGAGCACTTATATCCAAAATTGGTCGTCATGTAACAAGTATCCATACCCCTCGATCACTTGCGGAGGAAGCCTACAACTTTATGATGGCGGAATCAGAAATTTTTCAATGGGTGGGCTAGCTAAAGTTATTAGCTTAAAATTTAATTATTATTGTTTTTTTTGGTACTTACATTTTCTATAGTTTTTCTAGAAATAAAAATATACATTAAATCATATAAATCATGCTAATTGTAAATACAAGAAAGAAAAGAACAAAAGAAATTAGAGCCATATTATTCACGAAAAGGCGAATTTTATTTAGAAAAATACTTCACTTTTGGAGGACAAATTAATAAAAAAAATTTAAAATTGTTGTTGGGACAAACTTTAACACCAAATACAAATGTGGAAGTCCTCTTACTATGCATATTGGTGTTGAAATTTTATATATATATATATATATATATATAGATATATATATATATATATATATTATTATTATAGTTAAAATATTAGACTATATGCATATTTAATTTCTCTTTTCCCAAACTGTCCCTGGGCTACAGCCAAGGGCAGCCCTTGCCTTGGTTCCGCCCATGTAGACAATGGAATTAATAATGTAGCTTATATGATTGAGGGTTTATAATGGACAAGTATTAATTTTATTTTGCACATAAAATTTTAAAATTTTAATACAATGAGTTGATTGATTAATTGTAATTTTATTTTGTGTAAGTTCCTGAAATTCTGTTTACACCCAATTTTTGTCTAAATTGTTAATTTTGTGTTTAGTTATGAAGCTAAAATGCCCTATGATGTGAATCATGTCATGCTTCATCATAAACCTTAGGAGGAAATTTAGTTACACATAGTGATAATAAAAATCACAAAAAAAAAGTCATGACAAAAGATAGAACATGGAAAACAATGGTGAGGCACACGCCAAAGCTCCAAGTCTTCTCTTGAGTGTAAATTGTGTAAAAAGGGGATGGTTAGAAAGAACTCAAGGTGACCTTATATGGTGCAAAAGAACTAAAACCTACTCCAAAAAGGTTTGGGAAAACTCTCCCAACACAAATAAAACCCCAAACAATTAAGGAAACTACCTAGGGGAGCAATCCTTCTTTGATTGTGGAAACACGCCAGCCATCTTGCATGCCTGTTTTAGGGTTTGTCCACCTTCTAAAAAAATGTGAAAATATATGGGAATTGTAGCCCTATCTGATTGGAAAAATCAGGAAAGTCTTCAAATCTTCAATCTCCCATAGTAGAGCAGTTATGACTAAATTTCAACTTTTAGGTTGTTTTGACTGCAATTCTAGGAACAGTTCGCTTCATAAAAAGTTAACAAAATGATCTTCAATGTCTTAGCTACTAAAATTCCTCTAAAATGTCAATTTCCATAAATAAAAATAAAAAAAAAACTTTTTAAGTGCGCAAAAAGACTGCAAATAAGGAAAATAAAGCAACAAGCCTCTTTTTAATCAAATTTCTCTTAAAACACCACGTATATAGGGTATAAAAATATAAGAAATAATGAACCTATCAAGCCCAACCCGCCCCCTAGAAAACCAAAAAGCCCGATAGGACCGTCCAAAGCCCAAAACTTTTAGGCCAAGCGAGCCTGGCTTGGGCCCAATGAAGAACCCTATTATTGTATAAATATAGAGAGTTATTATTATCACTCCAAATTAGTCATTTTGCACACCTTAATAATGAAAGAAATAGGGAGAACAAGTGCATGATGAATATATTGGAGTACTACTAATAATCCTCTAAAGATATATGAGATCCTCACTTAAAACTTCTCATACATACATATATGTACACATACAAAGATATTTAAAACACAAAAATTGTATCGATAATGTATCGATAGCATGTCAATATCTTTTGTTATTGACATCTTACCCACAATGATGATATTGACCTCGTATTGATACTATGTCAATATATTGTCTTTTAATAATCACATCCTTCATGTATAAAAATGAATGCAAATCTTATTTGGGAAATAGCTCTAAAATGCCACCCTTTTTATAATTTTAACTGAAAATACCACCTCTACCCAAAAATTTTGGAACTATCACATATAAATATATATAATATATATATATAATATATATATATATATTATTTATTGTCTACTTATTGCACACATATCACTTTGCTGAAGTTCTCTCTCAGCTCTCTCTTGGCTCCATCTCTCACTTTCTCTTCGCTCTCTCGTCGCTCAGCTCTCACTCTCTCTTCTCTCTTCCTCTCCCCATGGAATCTGTTTCATCGAAGCTCAACTCCGTCGTTCACCTCCAACAAGTACTGTCATCGTCATTTTCTTACAGTTTAGGGGTTTTTCTGAAGTTGGTTTAGGGTTTATGAGTTTCTATGAAATTGGTTTAGGGGTTTGTTCAAAATTGGTTTAGGGTTAGGGGTTTCTCTGAAATGGGTTTAGGGTTTAGGGTTTTCTCTGAAATGGTTTAGGGGTTTCACTGAAATTGGTTTCGGGGTTTCTCTGAAATTGTCTTATTCTGATAATTTCTTGTTTGAAACAGTGAATGGGTTTGTTCTTTGTGGATTGATGCTTGCACTGCTGTTGTTTTGCTGTTGCTATTGATGTCGTATGTTGTTTTTTTGCTGGTGTATTGCTATTTTGGTAATGTTGTACCGGCATTTTAGTATTGTTGTATTTCTAGTTTATTATGGTTTTATTATGGTTTTTGTAGAAGTTATTAATTGGTATTTGGTGGCTTACTATGGGTCTTTATGACCATTACAGTTGTAGCTCAGCTCTCTCTCTCTCTCTCTCTCTCGTGCAGTTGTATCCCTCTCACGCAGCTCTCAGTTCTAAATTGTCCCCATCTCTCTATTTTGAATGGGAAACCCCCCATCGACCCCATCTTCTAGATATGTCTTCTGAATAACGTAATATTGCAGCTGCTTGCAACCTTGAAGCTTTACTCCATTGCCAACCTCCAATAGGTAGTCATGATGGTCATTTTCTTAATCTCTGTGGGATTCTGTGAAATTGGTTTTATTTTGATTGCTTGGTTTCTGTGAAATTAAATTGCTTTAGATAATGTTTTTTGAATTTTCATGCTCATCGATTTGGGTTTTTACCAAATGCATTTAGATTGCTCTGGATATGTGAATCTTGAAACATGGGATTTTCCATTTGATATAGTAGATTTGTATAGTCTGATTGTGATGAATCTTTGTTCAGTGCTGTGTTATTGTTGTTTTATTGTTGTTGTATTGTTGTTGTGTTGCTATTGTATTATTGTTGTATTACCATTGTATTGCCTGGTATTGTGGTTGTATTGCAGTGATTTGGTCGTGGCTTCAAATTTGTTAATGAAATGTTGTTTTGTCAATGGTCAGAAATGGAGACAATTGTTATTCTGGAAGAGATAAAGAAATATGCTATCCAACAATTCACAAAATCTGAAGACTATAACCATGAAATGGTTGAATGTTTCAACAACGGCTTCGAGATGTTCCAAGATTATGCTTCGGTCGTCTCACCAGACTACAATTGGAGCGAAATTGATGTAGCTGGTGTCTGGCAGGTGTTGAATATGGGTGGAGAGGGAATGACTCATCATAGCCTCGTGCATGCAACTAGGATGAAGGCCAAAGACATGGATATTTTGATGGACCTCTAATAATTTGCATTTGCCAGGGTTTGTGCAGTTGGTTGAGGGTAAGTGCTGGTTCGCTTCATATTTTTATGGGTGGCGATTTATTTTGAATGTCAAAATTGAAGGTAGTCTGAAATGGATGTCTGCGTATTGTATATTTATTGACCTAATATTGCCACCCTAGTGTTCTTATATCGCTACTTGTTTGTCTGTATATTGTAGGTATATTGACCTAATATTGCCACCCTATTGTATGTATTTTGTGTCAGCTGGTACTCAAAAGTGCGCCACTTGTTTGTTTATTCTGCGATTGTAACCCTATATTGTCTATATACTGCATAACAACGACGGGCCACTGTTATACATCCCTAAAGATAAATTATAGATCTGTTTATATATCAATTAAACAATCTAAAGAATAAGTATGCTAACGACGACGGCAACTCCAAAACAAAGTACAATTTGAAAATTGAATCAGAAGTACATCCCTAGTGGTATTGATTAGACGTACTACCCAATATTATTTCACAAAATGAAAACTGATGCATATTCCTACTCCAAAATGAGTATAAGTTATCTGCCATGTCTACAAAATGGATACAGTTTATTTGCCATGTCTATAAAATGAATACAGGTTATGTGCCATGTAAGGCAAGTAGCCACTGCCACCGATTATACAATTTCCCAATATCACCACGTACAACATGGCCACAGACCCTGTAAATGATTTCACGTTGCTACACAGAATAACTAAAGCAAATAGCTGTATCAAACTGGATGGATCACCATATAAAGCAGCTCCACCAGAGCTTCCATGTCTGCATATTCATATAAATGATAAACTGAAATAATTAAATTTTGATTGAATGGCCAAGTGATAAGTGAAGATTGAATTCAATTGAGAGACATTATCACCTGTATACGCCTCCCCCCCTCAAAGCCTCTATCACAAGCTTCAGTTGGTAATAGGTGATCTTCGATGGGTCAACTTTATCCAAAGAAATGCAGCACTGAGATGCTCGATGAATTTGACTGTCATTATTTCACAAGAGGCACTGTCGGGCCAATAAGTTCAGAAATTAGAACTGCACTTATTTACAATATTAATAAACTCCATTACATTAACATAGCTTACCCATCACATTGTTGGGGTAGATCTCCAATGCTGCAAATTGTGCAGCAAAAACTAATATACATCCCCGCCCCACCCAACTACTAGGCAGCTGAACCAAGGCCTAAAGGTGCATGTCACATTGAAGATATTTCCCTTAGTAATTCTTCAAGTCCGTTCTTGAACAAGTGATTCATCTTATATGACTTGTTTCTCATGTGTCCTTCAAATTACTTGTCTCTCACTCCAATTTCTATCTCACAAGGATTTAAGTCTTTACCTTACATGATCAATGACAATTAACTAAGTAACAACACACCCAGTACTCTGCCACTCCTGCATAATATAATATCTAAAGACACGTCTCCAGCCACCATATAATCATGAGACAGCTTAAGCTAGAATGAGAATGTGCGGTAGCAGAAGCCTAGTTGAGAACAATTCAAGACTAACGATAGAAATCTATCTGACTAAAAAGAGTTTTAAAAAACAAGAAGACGTCGGGAAACAATTGATTGACTTCAAGGTATAATGTAATGGAATTAGTGGCTACCACAATAATGACTCCAATATGCCCTCCTTTCAAATATAAGGAAATGAATGAAATTGGCACCATCCCTTCAGTTTTTCTTAACAAAATAAGATGTTTGTATGTATGTCTGCTTTATCAATATCAAAGATAAATTAATAAATAAAACCATCAAAACTGTATAAAATGTTTGTTAGATTTGTACAATTACAAAATTAAAAATTCTCCTCGGAAACAAAGTTCTCTAAGTATCCATACACAAAAAAGAAAGCAAAAGCTTAAAGAGTTAGCTTATAGCAAAATCCATGTCCCCATTTCTCTAAACCACACCTGCTGGTGGTAGGTTCCCATATTCACTCATTTCCCGCTTTCTTTTAAGTAGACAATGATCAAGCACAAAAGAGCAAACTTTGAAAGAACTCATATTACACCACATATGGTTCTTTGCCCTTCATTTAGACAATGAATATTCATCCCCAAATTGAAATTCCAAAGAATCACAAGAAAATATGAAAAAGAAAGAAAACTTATCCATATCCAATATGCAAGTCCTAAAGTTAGTAAACAGAGTTATAAAAAAATATGTCAAATTAAAGCATTATTCTCAAACAAAAATATGATATGGTTGGGAGTTTGCAAGTTAAAAATGATATACACAGGTTAATTGTCTTAGACTTTAGATATCATTTTCAAGAAAGAAAATAGATACCGATTAGACTTCTAAAAAGGTTAAATGCAATGGTCATAAAGACCCCTAGTAAGCCACCAAATACCAATTAATAACTACTACAAAATCATATATAAACTAGAAATACAACATCACCAAATTAGCAATACACCAGCAAAAACACAGCAATACGACATCAATGACAACATCAAAACAACAGCAGTCCAAGAATCAATCCACAAAGAACAAACCCATTCACAGTTTCAAATAAGAAATCATCAGAATAAGACAATTTCATAGAAACCCCGAAACCAATTTCAGTGAAACCCCTAAACCAATTTAAGAGAAACCCCCTAAACCCCAAACCCATTTCAGAGAAACCCCTAAACCCTAAACCAATTTCAAATAAACCCTAAACCAATTTCATAAAAACCCATAAAACACTAAACCAACTTTAGAGAAACCCCTAAACTGTAAGAAAAATGACGATGAACAATACCTGTTGGAGGTGAACGATGGAGTTGAGCTTCGATGAATAGATTTCGCTGGGAGAGGAAGAGAGACGAGAGAGTGAGAGCTGAGCGACGAGAGACGAGAGAGTGAGAGACGGAGCCAAGAGAGAGCTGAGAGAGAACTTCAGCAAAAGTGATATGTGTGCAATAAGTGGACAATAAATATATATTTATAGGTGATAGTTCCAAAATTTTTGGGGAGAGGTGGTATTTTCAGTTTAAAATTATAAAAAGGGTGGCATTTAGAGCTATTTCCCAATCTTATTTGAATTGACACATCAACATTGATGTGACAACTATACTTATTTGCATTGCCCATCATACTATACTTGCCTCATTCCTCACATTAGCACCTATACCTTTCCCATACATCACACTAGAGAACTGTACTTTATTGAGAAACATGAAGTAAATTAGCCATCACACAATTTTTTATTATTATTACTAAATTAGGCCTCACACAATTTAGTAATAAAAAAATTCATTTAGTAATTCTACATGTTTATAGTTTCTACCATTTAAATAAATAAATTAAGGTTCACACAACTTTACAATGGTTACTAAAATGACCTTGCCTCATGACTTGGAGGAAGAATTTTTTTTGCTATAGGCAAAATGCCACAAAAATAGTCGAATCACAACTCCAAATTACACCTTATCCTTGAAAGATGCTCTACAAAAAATATGCGGACATTTTTGGTAATTTATTTGAATCCAACTTTTTAAACTTAAAAACAGAATTAAGCCCAAAGCTAAAAAAATAAAATGTGTTTAGTAGTCCTAGTTTTTGAAAACCGAAACTAAAAAATAACTCAAAACATTCAAACTCAAATACTTGAAAATAGAAAGAAGAGACTTTTCTTTAGAAACTATTTCAAGTTGTATACCAAACAAGTGTTTGAATCTTAAAACATGAATTTTAAAACTCCTTATTTTAAAGAAAATTTAAAGGTTTTTCAGTTCCCTATTTGAATAGATACAAATGAGTTTTGAATGTTATAACATTAATTTTTAAAACTACTTATTTTTAAAAAAATAAAAAATTTTAAGTTTCCTGCTTAAATAGGATACCAAACGTTAATCTCACTATATATTTTTTTTGGACAAAATCTCATTTGTGCGGATGTTTTAGACACCAACTATTTAACCTTTCCGAAAAATATCTAGGAAAATTGAGTTAAAGTCAAACAAATATATAAAAAAGAAGATGTTTTCTTTTCTGAATATTTATTTCGTGGTTTTCAGCGGAAAGGAACACAACCATTAAATTTTGGTGAGCTTTTTTGCGTAGAGGACCCGGACAAAATTGGATCTATTTTAGGGATTGCGATTCGCTTACTGACACGTGGCCTGATCAAATTAAAAAAAGACAAGTACCTCTCACTTCTCCAATCTTCCTCATCATCATCATCATCATGGACTGATCTCTGCTTCCAAACCCAAACCTCCACTCACTCTCTCTGTCACTCACACCACACTCTCTCTCTCTCTCTCTCTCTCTCTCTCTCTAGTCTTTGCTTGTGAATTCTTTGGCATTTGGTCGAATGGATTGCGTGCATTCGCTGCACACCTCCGCTTCCTCCCAACTCCGTCGCCACAAGCAATTCCGATTCCTCCACCATCAGCATCAATGCCTTGGAAGCCTTGCGGTGCCGCCCTTCTTCGGCTATAAGAGGAAATTTTCGTCCTCTCTGCCACCAATCCAACGCTCGTCTGATCCTCTGTAGTGCTGGTGTTTCCTCAGCTCAATCAATGTAATACGCTTTTGTCTAATTTTCTTAATTCCCTCGGTATTTTTCGCTCTAGTTCCTCATTTTTTTGTTTTTGCATTTTCTCAGTTACCAAACGGAAATTGGGTATCCATCTTACTGCACAAGGAGAATATGATATTATTTTCTTAGGCACACTAAAGTCTTAACCTTTTTTGGAGGAGTTATTTATTTTGCTAAATGTCTTGTGCAATAGATTTGTTCTGCTTGTGTTTTAGATGGACTTTAAGGGTAGAAATCATTGACCAACTTCCCGGAAGTAACTTGAATGCACGAACTTTAAGTTGTCTGAGAATAACTTTGGTCACTACAAATTCAACTTTAGGGATTAATTTCAAGTTGTGCAATTAGTGAAAACGGTTCAACTCATGTCTTTATGTGCTGCATAAAATATGTTTGATCATTTGCAAATTGCAACAATGTTACTCCAAAGAGATGACCAAAACATGCATTGAAGTCTAGTTTTCTGGGGATTGGAATAGGACAAGTTATAGTAAAGTTATTCTTATTAATTTTTTCTGTTGGCAGAGAAGAGGAGAAGGAAAGCAAGATGAAGTCCAAGTCCCAGTCTGGGAATGAGAAGGTTCGGCTTAATGTTCGATTGGATCACCAAGTTGAGTTTGGTGAGAGTGTTGCAATTTTGGGATCGATAAAGGAATTGGGATCATGAAGAGGAAGGTGCCTATGATTTGGACCGAGAGCGGATGGGTATGCAGCTTGGAGTTCAAAGGGGGTGAGTCTGTGAGTATAAGTTTTTGACTGTAAGGGCGGACAAGAGTGTGCTTTGGGAAGTTGGTGATAACCGTGTCTTGAACTTCCCAAAGGAGGAAGTTTTGGATTGTTAGTCATTGGAATGCAACAGGGGAGGCTGTGGATTTGCTGCCTTTGGAGAAAGAGGAGGATGTGGGATATAATGGATCTACAATTGTTGATACTGTTCGTACTCCAGAGGTGGGGACTAGTCCTTTTGTTGGTCAGTGGAAGGGGAATGCTATCTCATTTATGCGGTCGAATGAGCATGGAAACCCGTGAAGCAGGAAGAATATGGGACACTTCAGGTCTTGAAGGTTTGGCTCTTGAAGTTAGTTGAAGGTGATCGAAATGCAAGGAATTGGTGGCAAAAGGTACCTCGATTGATTGACTTGTATCTGAATTTTTCAAAGTCTATGAGATTTATTCAGTTAAATATGGAATTGAATGTGTCTCTCAGCTTTTCTGAGATACCATTTACATTAACAATCACTTTCTGAATACTTATTTATCTCTTGTTGTGTGATTTATAGTTTTACACATTGTTCAAGAAGCTTGATGTTGAATTCAAACAGGGAGTTATGCCTTTGGGTTGTTTATATGAAATCTGTCATGACGGTATCTTTATTATTATTTTTTAATTTTGGACTGCTGACAGGATCTTGCCAAACTTGTTTTCTTATTTGATACCTTTAGATTTCAAACATGGTTAGTGCTCATATATTGTTCTTCATGTTATGTGGCTCAAGTTTTGTGATTTTTTTTTCTTTCTTTATGTTAATTCGTTGAATTCTTCCGATCATAAGCCACCAGAACTTTTCCGTGTTCATCTAATTGATTGTGGCCATGGACTGTTACAATTGATATCAAATTACAATAATATGATAATACTTTAACGATTAGGTATACTAAAGCTAGTAGTCAGCTTCTAATTATGTAATTTGAAGTCCTTATATGTAGGAGACCTTGTCAACAAGATCAAAAGGTGGTTTTATTACAAGTTGTTGCTCCAGTTCATATATCCAAATTTCATTTTATATGGTTGAAATGTTTTTATTTTGTCAGTTTTCTTAATTTCAAAATCCTTTTTTTCATTGCTTTAATTGTACACCTTTTAATGTTGAAGCTTGAAGTTGTACGCGATCTACTTGTTGGAAGTTCACAAAGCGAGGACCGGTGGATGCTCTCATAAATTCTGCCATTTATTTGAAGGTTTTTTCGTTCTTTTATTTTTTACTTTCATTCTTATTTTGGCTTTTGCTGGCAATACTTAGATTTTCTTCGTAATGCAGTGGATAAACACAGGCCAAATTCCTTGCTTTGAAGGTGGAGGTCATCATCGACCAAACCGGCATGCTGAGATTTCAAGGGTTATATTTCGAGAACTGGAAAGAATTTCCTGTAGGAAAGATACTTCACCCCAGGTGGTCTTTCATCTTGTTTGACATGGATTTGGACCAACCATTGATTTTGGTGGTTTTTTTTATAATTTTTTAGTAATGACAATTGTGAGTTAATTATGTTTTTCGTTGAAATAGACTTCTATGTAAAAGATAATCTCATCAGAGCTATGCCAAATGGACCCTAACTTGAATAGAGGATAAGATTAGTTCTTATTCATGACGTTGCGTGCCTTCACTTCCAGAATTTGATTTCTAGGAAATTTCCATCTATGATATAGGAAATTTTCCAAATAATTTAACTCTATCATGTTAGTTCCTATGGTAGCTTAGTGAATCTTTGTTTTATATGTCTGATTCCGGGAACAAGAAAAACAAGTTAAGTTTTGTGTAGAGAGAAAAGAACGCGTCTAGTGCAATAGATAGTCCTATAGTTTCTCTGATTACTCAAACTTGTAAATAGTGAGAGTAGAATACATTAGTGCTAGGACTTGATTGGTTCTAGGACAAAAAATATTAACATTTAGATGTCCATTGAAAAATTGTACCTAGCATTAAAATTTAGAAATTGGAAGAATTAT
The DNA here is from genome assembly GCA_005406145.1 of Prunus yedoensis. Classification (NCBI taxonomy): domain Eukaryota; kingdom Viridiplantae; phylum Streptophyta; class Magnoliopsida; order Rosales; family Rosaceae; genus Prunus; species Prunus yedoensis. Next base: position 51,545 of record BJCG01001387.1, read on the forward strand.
GATGCAGAAATGATCAAGTGCAATAGAAATTTACATTTCTTTCTCCTTTTAAGCATGTGAAAAGGATTTTATAGATGTAAACTGAACAACAGTGAACAGCAGTCCACCAAGAAGATACAATCAAATCTTATAAAACCAACAGGGATGACCATTAAGATTTCAGAAATGACTTAAGATACAGCTGCTCCCCAAATCCACTCAAGAAAAGGCAATGGAGTATTTTTAAATTTGAATCCCACAGCAAAGCCCAAAGTCTAAAGTCTATCCCATTAGAAATTCACTTCCTCCCCACCTTTTCCCTAAAAATCCTACTAACTCTTTCCAGCCAAAGAAACCAGATATTTCCATCACACTATAATACAAACAAAACTTGGCCTTTCTCCTTCAAAGCACAATGTTCTTGATAAATAATGATGCAGAGACAGAATCACTAGGAGTTCACATATCTTTGCATACTTATTCATATCTGCACCTTGTCCTTTTGCTTTGTAACTTCTTATTTTGCTTTGTAACTTCTAATGTCCAGGAAGTACTGGTTGTCCGCAAAATTCATCCATGTCTGCCATCTTTCAAGGCAGAGTTTACTGCATCTGTTCCCCTAACACGAATAAGAGACATTGCTCATCGGAATGATATCCCTCATGACCTCAAGGTTACACTTTTCTGTCGATTGGTGCATATTTCTATTACAATTAATGTTGTTTTGATATTGAACAATTTTATAAACTTCAGCAAGAAATTAAGCATACTATACAAAACAAGCTTCACCGCAATGCCGGCCCTGAAGATCTAGTTGCTACAGAAGCAATGCTTGCAAGAATAACAAAGAACCCTGGAGAGTATAATGAAGCATTTGTGGAGCAGTTCAGATATTCCATCATGAACTCAAAGACTTCTTCAATGCTGGAAGGTTT
>BJCG01001388.1:0-48634 GCA_005406145.1 Prunus yedoensis
CCAAAAAAAATCAACCTGTTTCTTCACTGCAAGCCCCACGATAGAAGGTGAAAAGAAAAACAAAAACATGGTAAGAAAATCTCACATGTATACACATGCATATATGGATTGCCTCCATGCGCAGTCACAGGCGCATGTGTCTACAGATCAAAAATAAATTATACAACGTTTGTCAAATGTCTTCAAGAGCTGTTGATTCTGCAAAAACCAGGCAAGTCCACAATGTCAACTTCATGTTCAATTTTTATTGTTTTGATTATCAATAAAGGATGTATATCCATTGCAAACATATATACATATAACAAGAGGGATACCTAACGAAAAGGTTCAGTTCTAGTAATAATTCAAAACCAATAGGCCCCAGAAAATCAAAGAAAATAGACACAATCCTAAACCTACCATTCTTAGAAGCTGAAGAAGGATTGGGAGTTATAAGGAAAATTTTATTTTAGCAGCACTTAGAATTATAAAAATTGATGAGTTGGGCAGCATAAAGAAGCAATGATATTTTAGCAGACATTAAAATCATGAGTCACAACACAAGACATGGTCTTAACTTCTCATGCTGATGACCACGAAATTCAGAAGGCATGTTTCATGGAAGTTAAACTCTCAACTACTGAACAACATACTGATACATATGAAAGTTCAAGACCAGTTCATGATGCCACAACCTGATTTTTCTGGATAGCAGCAGCTACTGGTATTGTAAAATAAGGAGATTAAAAAAAGGTAGTACGTGACAAACTAATTACTCGCTTTAGTTGTTGGATACAGCTTTGAACCTGCACTGAAGTTTAACAAACTATAAGAGTGGTTTGTTTCTGTATAATGGCTTTTAACCTGCAATACATGATACACTTTTCATTAGTACATAACACAAGATGATGATGATGATAATGAAGAATTGGCTGGTAGAAACTTTAATGAATAGCCTTCATCTGCCCCCATTGCAGTTTGACAAGAATGTTCCCCACCTTCCATTTGGCAAGTGTTGGTGCAAAATAAACCTCATATTATGATGGCCAGCAGGTCACCTTATGCAAAAATCACTCAACTTACATAGCCATTTTAGTAGTCACAATATAATCAGATTAGAACTTGTATCGCCTGATAACAGGTGGAATACAGAGGTGATCAATCAACAAACAGTTTTAAATCACTATCATTTAAGTTACTTTCCATAATAGAACTCTCTCTTTCACTGTTTCCATAATGGGAACTCTCGCCTTCACTACTATTTCCGCTTGTGCCATGAATCTGGAACTCTCACTCTCACTACCATTAATGGATAAATTGTTAAAGGAGTCATTATTAATATTAAAGTAATGCATCTCAGATTGGATGACCTAGATTAGTACCAGAAATAACAATTGAAAGCTATGGTAAGGGGACAAGTCCATTTGTATGGCATGTGTGAGATTTCTTGACACATAATGATTATTCATCTTCCAGTAGTTTTGGAAGTCAATATGCAACTGGAAGGAAAGAGCAGGGGTGATAATAGGCCATACTGAAGAAGCATATAACTAACAAAGAAATTGACAGTACATGCTGTGGTCCATAAGGATTGCAAGTCCTAAAGATTACATTTATATTGTGAAGAGAGGCTAAAAGGCTGCTTCCTAGTCTTTTAGCCTTGATAGAAACCACAAGGTTGACTAGGTTTGATAATTGCGGGAGACAAACAGGTTGCTAGTAAAGTCAAAAGTTGGTAGAGACTGCACACTCCTGAAACATATAATGTCACACTACGTTGATTGACTTCATTAACTTGTGCCCTACTAACAACAACTTGATGCCCCAACTAAGACTAGTAAGAAATAAACAGTTCATTCGCATTTAGTCGATTGTTTCCTCTTTCTTTAGCATAGATAGGACAGGTATTAAAAGGTTTATGTGGTAAGCTCACATTACATGTGCATCTTCAAAGTAATACGCTCTTCAACATTGGCGAAAGGAGCTTATCATGTGTAATTCTGGTTTGACCTCCTCATATTCAATTCTTGATTATCTAACCAAATAAGTTAAAGCTTCTTGCAGAATTCAATCATCTTGCAAAGTGACAACAACCGGGGTCTACACATTCCTATGACAATGACCTGAAGAAGAATTTTGAAAAGTATGAACTGTTTTTGTTTTTCTATACCAAGACAATCCAACTTATTTGGTAATTACTTGTATACACTCTTTCTAATTACTTGTATACACTTTAAAAAAACTCATTAAATTCCACACAAAGAGACCAAACTCGACAGTCACACTCCAATGATTAAGTCCTCTTCCCAAACATCTCCAAAGTTCCTAACTCTACAAGCCTCCAAACGCACCAATTATATGCACAAACAAATATGGAAAATAAAAAGCAGATGAGAGTCCAGAAAGAAAAAAAAGAAGGAGAAGAAATGGAATGAAATGCACAAGAGCTGCAAAGAATTTAATAAAACCTAATAATTATATTGATAAAGCCAAGTCATGTGTACAAAATTTACTTAAGAAAGAAATCTATGAGCAATAGATTTCAATGGAAATATCAAGAAACCTCCAGACCATACAAAACGCCGGCGAACTTCTCAATGAAGTCCTTGCCATCCTTGGAAAAGTAGTCCTTTCTGATCCTCTGGAACGCGTGCAAGGTCAACAAGCTATCCGATCCGGCCTGGTGGGTCTTCCCGATAACCCGACTTACATTCAGGGTCTGGCAGATCCGGTCCAGCCCACCATATAGGCCGGCACAGAACTTCGTCAGGTGCTTCACGTCGTAAACTCCAGACCCGAAAAACACCCTCACATAATTTAAGAACTCGGGCAGCTTTTCCGGCAAGACTCGCTGAGTCAACACCTTAACCAGGTACCCAAAATCGTAAGCGCTATGGAACGTGACCCAATTTACGTCGTTGTTGCAAACGAGCCCCGATGACATCATCAGCTCGGCGAACCTGACCGAGTCGACCCCGAAATCCCGGTTCCGGTCGAAATCGATCCCCTGCCGCCGAAGCAACTCCACCGAGTCGTGCGCGTGGGGGTCTCGCGCCACGTTGAAGTCTCGGAAATTGAATTCCCAAATATACATATTCTCGGTGCCCAAATTCGGCAAATTGCCATTGTCGTCCGAGAGCGTGAGGCCGACTTGAATCAGATTCAGACGATCAACGTTGGCCTTGAGCATGAGGTAGTGCGCGTCGGGTTCCCGGTGACTGAGTGTCGGGTCGTTGGGGTCGGGTCGGACAACGACGCCCGGAAACTCGGTGTCCATTGAAATCAGCGGGTAATCGTCGATGACGGACCGGATCAGTTCAAACTCGGAGTCGAGGTTATCGGACCAGACCGACCGGGTCAGGATGCCTAGGGGCAGAGGGCGCTGTGCCGGGTCGGGTGAAGACATAGCATAAGGTCGTCCAGATCAGATTGAATCGGATCCGAATCGACGATTGCTTGTTACCAAATTTAAAAATAAATAAAACGAATATGATGGTGAATTTGGTTAGGGTTTGATGGATGATTTTGAAAGAGGAACAAGAAAAAAGGGGGCAGTTTTATACAGAATCGATTGAAAGAGGAGATAGACGTAAGACGTGTGGGGCAATCGTTCATTATTATTTTTGTTACTTTTAATTTTTTTTATTTTAATATTTAAGTTTCTGGATTTGTTGTGAGATACTATTATAAAATTTGATGGTGTTGTTGATTTGTTATTTTCCTTAATTTGTGTTTGTAGATTTGTATTAACTGAAATTTAGCTAAAGTTGGAGAAGTGGTGGAGCCCCCGAAAACAATGGTGGCTGTCGTGTTTTGGCTCGTCCCGGTGCTGATGACCATATTGACGTTCACTTGAAAACAAAATTTGACTCACTGTTTTGCGCTGATCTAGGGGCATTTTTTGGGTCATAACAATAATTTATCTTCCTTTATTAGTCAAATTTGTTTTGTTTTCGTTTTTTCGGAAAGTTTAAGCATTTTGGTAATTTTGCGATTTCCCTTTTGGTTTTTCTTTTAGGACATATCCTATTAAGAGGGGCGATAATATAGAAAATTCACACATACTAAACGGATACTAAGACTCGAACCTATACCTTTCTTGGGGGACTACGCTAGTGGATCCTTTGCGATTTCCCCTTTGGTTTGATTTGCTTTTCTCTTTGGAGTAAGATTTTCCTTTTTCGACCCAAAAAAGATTTTCCCTCTATATTTGCGAGTCGAATTTGAGACGTCTTGACATGGAGAAAGAATATACAAATAGGGCACTTTCAACAATTAACTTGGGGATGGTCAAGTTGTGTTTACAAATAAAACGATCTACATCGAACTGTATGTGATGGAAATGAATTAATTAATTCTTGTCGTTCAAAGACTCCGGCAACTGTAATGAAGATTCGCTCGAAGTCGGCCTCACCAATTTTAACTTGAGGATATTGACAATATTTGTTGTGCCATGAGAAGTTTGTATTTGAATATTTCTTCAAGATCATGGGGATCCCAAAATGGAACATGGTGAATATTTCTCCATATCATTATTTGTTCCGGGGATAATAAAATTAGGCTTCAATTACACTACAAACATTTTGCATATGCGAGATTGGAAATACTCAATTGACGCAGTTGCATAATCAAACAAGGTTAAAAGTAGTATGAAAAAAATAGTTGATTAAGGCCAAAAACTTGTGTTTAGAAACTAAAATTGTACGCAACGGAAGTCGGCAGTGAGCTTTACAGAAATTTGAAAGCCGTGTGCTATTGTTTGTTTGCCTAGTGCTTGAGACGTTGAGCTTTTGTTTACCAGTCATGAAAATGAAAATAGAGGCCAAAAATAGGAAACAAGTTGCCAAGTTAGGTCACCCACTTTTCCTTATTTTGCTTGCCATGCATTCCCCTTTGCCACAAAACCCGACTTGAAGCGGTGCTGCTGACCCAACAATGACTCATCCATAATATCCAGTTTAAAAAATTACAATGAGGGGATCAATCCATCGGTTCTAGTAACCCTGCACTAAATCGGACAGCTATTAAGAAACCTCTCATTATGAAATGAATACGGGATCAACTAACCCCCTAATCTAGCTAATCCGTACTTTTTCAAGTATTTGGTTACAAATTTTTGTACGTAATACATATATAAATATCTATATGTTTTAGTAAATGCAAAGTAAGTCAAGAATTGAATAATTCAAAATACTTGTGTTAGTAAACATTAGCAATAATTCCAATATCCATTCCTGGTTGGCGATATTGAAAATACATGAGCGAACGTGTCTCTGGGTTCCAGTCCAGCATCAAACACCAAGTTGGTGATGTTGCAAGTGAGAAGTTTGGCGTTCCCTTGTCAATTTATTTGGCTTTTAATATTCTTTATGTAAGAAATAAGACTTAAAATTGGGTAAAGCAGCTGCAAGGCAGTAACCAAGCAAATTGTTAAACGAATCATCTACAAGTTACCATTGGGGAATGCTAACCAACACATACTAACTAAAATCTACTGTAATTACACATTTCGACAGAGATTTCATACTTCTGTACCAATAGGATCATGGTCGACAGTTAAACGGACCTCAGTCATCTTGAGATCCAAATGGTGCTCAACATCACAAATTATTTACTTAGAACGAAAATGAACCGATAACAAACAATTTACAGTCGATTTTACTGCCACAATGAGTGATTGAATATCCAGATAGTGAAACATGATTCAACTGTCGTTGCGATTGCTGTTGCTGTTCTGCTTACAATCACAATTTTTGTATATGGGAACTAGGAGTTCGGTTTACTCTCCCACTCACAATATAATGCTTGTAATATGATACTCTTACTCTCAAATTGACAAAATGGCAACAAAAAATAACCTAGAACAATACGAGGATAGAAGAAGTATACACACAGAGAAGGGTAGAAGAGTCCACTTAAAAGGGTATGTTAAATGGACACACATAAAATCCCATTAATCAAACAGCATCCCTTGAACACAGTTTGAAAAAAGAAGAAAACAAAACAAAGTTGAAGCCACGGAGAGGTAACAAGAGACTTTTTTGGGGCACTCCCATGCATGATCTTAACATAGGATCAGCAACAACGACGTTACAAACTATATATTGCATATTGCATATGCAATTGGTTCCATGGTATCTATGTGGTCTTGAAAGCTAGAAGTAGGTACCTTCTGGAGGCTGGACCAACTTCCGGTTATGTGGAGATGCCATCTCCTTTTTCAGCTGTGTAAGTATATCCTCCATGGTGTACTCTCGCTGCCAGTTCGCAAGAGGTCCAAACTTCTTCGGTTCCACCTATTCAATTGGATGTGTGAGATATTGTCAAAAATATCACTAAAAATAACCAAGTGGGCTGAATTTTCGATAGTCATACACCTGGTCCAAAAGCCGTCTGGTCGGGGTCATCAATGTCATTAAAGAATTAAGAATGGGGAATAATCCTAGAATTGTTTGTGATAGTTGTAGTAAAAGACTATACAGTACCTTGGTTTCTTTACAATGAAACAAAAGACAAATATACCTTATCTAATGCATAACACCTAATGGGAGCATTTTTGCTCACCACTTTAATGCAATGTGTACCCCACCACCCTTCTCAAAATTTGACATTTGTCCATGCTTGTAACCATAGTTAACCCTTTTACTTTAAATCTTTTTAAGTATTTAAAACTGAAAAATAAAGTAAAATAATAATAAAATAACATTTTTAAAAAAAAAAACTCTCTCCTTCTCTCTCCCCCTTCCCGACCCACCCCCACCACCCCCAACCCTAGCCACCATCCCCCAGCAATCGCCCTTGGCCCCACCCAACGAAGTCCTACTCCCAACAACAACCTAACACCCTTCAATGTAAAACCAGAATTAAATCCTTGTAAAACTTACTGAAATTTTCAGGCTCGTCCCAACAAGTCATGGGTTTTTAAAACTTTGATTTTTTTTTATTTTTATGAACTTGGGGAAAACCCCAGAAAACTTTGTTCAATTTGGCTTTGGTTTTTTTTTTTTTTGGGTCAATGGTATTTGTTTGGTCGAGATCTGGAGTTTTTGGGCTTAGTTTTTAGTCACTGAATTTGTCTTATGGAGAATTTGTTTTATCTTTGATTTGGATATCATAACTTTTTCAAGCTTGTTTTGTTTCCAGTCTTAGATGTGTTTGATTTTGGGTTGGAATTGTGGATTCTGAATGTCAGTTATGGCTAATTGGTCTAGTTTGATATTGGGGGGTAGGTCGGGAAGTGAGAGCTAGAGGGTTGGTTCGTATTTTGAGTGGCTGATTGGATATAGGTAGCAAGAATTGAAGAAAATCAGACAATTGAATGTGCATTTCATGGGTCTTGTCGGTGTTGGTGGTGGGGTGCGTGGTTGAGGTTGAACGAGGTGGGGGAGGTGTCTGGGGTTGCTGATGGAGGTGCTGGTGGGGGTGGGTCGGGAAGGGGGAAGAGAAGGAGGAAGAGTGTTTTTTTTAACAGATGTTATACTTAAAAAGATTTAAAGTCCAAGGGTTAACTATGGTTACAAGCATGGGCATATGTCAAAAATTTGAGAAGGGTGGTGTACACATTGGGTTAAAGTGATGAGCAAAAATGCTCCCTACACCTAATGCCTCTCTCTCCTTTTCTGTTTGTGAAAAGGGGGAGGTTGTTAGACCAACAGAAATGGGTCTGAATAATGCTAAGTGCAAAACACTAGCTGAAGCGAGTAAAAAAAATGCAAACCACAAAACAACTGCATTAAAAATCAAGTAATGAAATTATAATCATACACTCCAGTTTCATGGTTAACACAAGTCATGTTAATCCGGGAATGAAAACGAACACTTGGTGGCTTCTCAGGGTAATCTTTATCACAGAACAGCTTCAACTGATAGATTCGACCTTCATGTACGGTCTGGACACATAAAAAGAACATTATTGCATTATACAAAAAATATATGCAAAACGCATATTTCATCACTTTAGTAAGCTTAATAACACTTGATAGAAAACATTGCCTGAACAACACTAAAGTAACAAGCAGGAGACAAGAATCAATTAATCCCAAACAGATTCTTTGCGGAGGAATAAAGAAAGAATTGACCCCCAAAAGATTATAGGGTATGCTTGAAAGGTTGGAAAACTAAAGCTTCTTCCTTTATTCAAGGGATTTGAAGAACTCCAACCCTGACTCCATACAGTTCCCCTTCCTTTTCAAAGTAGATAATTATAAAGACGAACTGAACAAGTACCATAAGTTTTTAAGCAGGTCTTACATCACTTGTTTAAAACCCAGTACATTGTGAATATCAAAAGTAAAGGTAAGACAACATAATTCGTACTTAGAATTTGCTTAAGGATGAGCAAATATTAGTTAGCTACGCCGATGCTGATCAAATTATTTGGCAGGATCTAGTAAGCTTTCCACAATGTCAACCTTTTGTCCTTTTAGGCCTTGTTGTTAGGCAGGATTAGACTAGACTAGGAAAGTGGCTATATTTCATGTGCAATCAAGGCATAATATGGATATTGTTGTCTAACTAGAGGATGAGGGAGGACTATTCGTAGGAGGGTGATGACTAAAACTTATCACTCAAAATACCACCATTTTCAAGGGTATAGTTTTAGTCATCAACCTCTTATACATAGTCTCTCCATTCTTCCTCCAAGTTAAACATATCCATATTATGCCTTAGATGCATATGAAATGTAGGCATTTTGCTAGTCTAGTCTAGTCCTCCCTATCAAACAAGCCCTTAGGGTCTAAGCAAGGACTAATTCCAGAAAGTTTAAATAGAGCAAATTCGGGAGAGACCACAAATGCAACACATAATTTTTTCTGATAAGAAAACATGAAACAAGTAATCTGACAAAACAAATCTTAAACGAGAACATGACATAATCTAAAAAAAGAGAAATTTACATTGTGGGGACCAATGATGGTACCAGTCCAAGAACGCATGTAGATGTCATCTCCGTCATCCATTCCATAGCTGACAGTGCCATCCCCAATACCTTTCTCTCCACGTTCAAGTTCCTCCAGCAATCTGAAGTTTCGTGGGACTGCAAGGAAACTCATGCATGCATGCTTGACAATATAAGGGTACATAAATAGAATCTTGCAGACAAAACAAGCAACAACCCCGATAGTTCTGAATTATATATTTCTTTTATTCACATTTCTCTGAATACACACAAACATAACCAGAAACTTGCATGTAGACAGACCAAATCATGCTTGGTTAGCAGATTTGAAACAGTCTCTTTAGTACGCCGTTTAATGGAGAATCAGTAAAAAAAAAAGTTCTATTTAAACATAAATTGGTTAATAAACAATGAAGAGAAAGAACAAGCAGGAACCATCATCGTATAAGGCTCAGGCAGGTATTTATGTAATGAAACACAAATCACTGGAAGAAATGAAAAAACAATCTTTGACTTATTCCCCCATAAATGCACTCTATACAGAGAAAACCAAAAATGCAATATTACATTTCCAACTTGTAATACTATGCAAGTAAAAAATTAATCAGAAATGAGCTCAATTTAATTCCAATAACACAAATTGTGAACAGGAAAATACAAAAACAAAAACAGCTTCAAAAGCAATAATTTATTCAACTAAAGGCCAAACTTACCTACCAACATGTGATATCATATAAAAAAAATCATAAACCACAAAATCAATAAAAACCCATTCGCAGACTGCATGAAAACAACAAGATCAAAGCAAAATTTAATCAAACGAGGACATGTGTAATGAAAGACTCACCCACGACACCCGATCCTCCTGAACCTAGCGTCATAGATGATCAGCTGGGGTGTTTCTCAGGCGGCTGTGCCGAGATCTAATGGAAGCAAGAAGATATCTGGGGAGGGTGGAGGGGTCAGACCTTCAGAGAGTGAAGAATTGAGAATCTGGAGAAAGTAGGTCGACGAAGGCAAAGTTGGAATAAAGAAGAAAAACTGAGGGCAAAAGGGATTTTGATAGGTTATGAAAGATGGGTTAGGATTTTTTGGAATAAAGTTGGACTGTTTTCATTTTTAACTTATCTTCAAAGGACAGAGATTGCAATTGCCAATTGGTGCTCATTTTATGTTTTGGGTTTTCATGGTTGATCCTGTTGGGTTGTGATTTTGGGTGACAACAATGACTTTGGACCGATTAACTTTTTTGGCCCATAGAAACTATTGGATCAAGAAGGTATGGTGGTGACCCAATGGGGAAGAAGAAAGGAATAATATTTTATTGGAATTTTGAAAGTTTCCTAGATAATGAAAGGAAAAAAAAAAATTAAAAGTTTGGGATTTATATTTATAGATGAATTGATACAAATGTTTTTGTTTTGATTGATTTGTGCTTTACTTTAGATCCAATTGGAATATGTTAGGTGGGTTGGATAGGTTGGAGGTTCAACTCAAACTTAACTTGATCTCCAAACATGTTATCTCAACTCGCCCAACTTTAATCTAATGAGTTTTTCAATATGAGTTCACTATCAATTGGAGATATGGGATGGTATATATACAATTTCTAACTTAGATTTTGTTATGTTGTTTTTAATAGGGTGATGGAGGGTAGTCCCACGATGGTTCGAAGATTAAAAGTTAAAAACTTTACGAGTATCTCTAATTACGATCTCTATTTTAAAGTTAAGTTTTAGTTCAAAAGACTATAAAATTATGGTATGAGTTCTTTATAAAATTTCGACTACAACCCTTAGTTAGGAGGTAGTTACAATGATTAAGAGCTAAGAGCATTTATAATGGACTCCCTAAACCACCTCCTTAGCTAAAATTTAGGGGAGGAATTGAAAAAACCCACCTCCAATCATGCTGCCTATCCAGCTCCTAAAATAATGAGACCTCTATGAGCTCCTAAATTTGAGGAGAGATCAAGAGCTCCTAATGACTCCCTATAATTAAAGAGTAATGCTACTATATTTTATTATTATTTAAAATATTTATTTAATGATGTCCTTAATTCTATCATTTTTTTTCTGCATTTTATATTTGTAATCACCTTTCTATTGCACGCAACCTACATTATGCACCTTCTTTTATTTTCTTTTTGCTATAGGTGCTTTGCAAACTACAAGCACATATTTTTTTATAGATATTTATAAATAAACCCAATTCTAGACATGTATTTATAAAAAAACCCACTATTTCAACATAGAAACACACCCAAAATCAACCCCACAATCAACAATTGTATATTTTTTGGGTGTGTTTATAAATAGGTTTTGAGTGTGTGTAATGATAGATTTTGGGTGTGTTTATAAAGTGTTTTGGGTGTTAGGTTTTTTATAATTTCAGCCCCCATTTTGGGTGTTTTAGTGAAACTCCCATTTTTTTTTTCGATTCATTTTTTGGTAAATACCACGAGGTGTCCCCGTACTTGAAGGGTGGGATTAATCCCCACTTGGGGTTCGGCTTGCCCCTGGCCACAAAGTGCTTCCAACGAGTTTCGAACCCCTGCCATTGAGGCACTAGATAGCTCACCAACTAGAGGTGACAGTTTGCCTATTTTTTTTACTATAGGCATTTAGCAGCGCACAAACACCTTCTTTTTTTTTCTTTTTTTTAAAAAATAGGTAGGTAGCAAAACAAAAACACTTTTAAAAACACCCAAAACCATAGAATTGTTTGTAGTTTATTATTTGGGAATATTCAGTATTTGAATATGAACATTTTATTGCAAATCAGGAATTAAATTTAAAAAGAAGTAAAGTATTTATGACAAAAAGATGTAAAACATTTATGACTCCCCAAATTAGGGAGTATGGTTGGAGTTGAAATTTTTTAGAGAGCTCCTAAAATAGCTTTTTTGTGTTTTCAGCTAAATTTTAGCTAAGAAATAGGGAGCATGATTGTGGATGCTCTAATAGGAGTAATGAATCTCCAATACGCGCTCTGAATATGCTATTGAGCTCTGAAGTTCAAATTTGGAGAGGAGTTAGAGAAAACTTGATTCCAACGTTACTCCTTATCCAGTTCCTAAGATATTTTTGTTTGCTTATACTTGAAACCTACCTTGCCCTTGGTATCTTGAACTTCAGAAGCAGTAGCTTTAGAAGTTTTGAACATGTAATTTTGGTGAGGATATTGTCTACTGTTACAGGAATTAAAAAGAGGATTCACTATTATGCCCAATATAGGGCCCAAATTATAAAATAATAAATAATAAAAATCCTACATGAAAAGGAGTTTAGAAACACACCCAAAGCTCATTTACAATATAACAAAGAAGCTTCAAACTTCCTATAAATTACAAAACTACCATCGATTTCTTAAAACAAGCTTAATCCCAAAACCTCATAAAAAATTCAAAACACTAAATAGGGCATCAAAGTAATTTAATAATCAAAAAATTCAACATGCCAGCTGTCTTTTTTTGAATTTTTTTTGGGTTTGTTTATAGAAATTAAATGGTTTAGGGTTTATCTATATCACTAATGCTAAGAATGGGTATATAACTAAATAGCTAAATTAGGAACTCACTTTTCTTCCTCAAAACATTGTCTATGGTTTATTAATGTTTGTTTTGACCGTTGATCATGCACTGCCTAAGTTGTCTTCGCAATTTGACCCAAAAAAAAAAAAAAAGTTGTCTTCACAATGGGCCTGGTAAGGTTTGGGTTGACCTAGGCCTTGAGGAACTAAGCTTGCTTTTCAGACCTTGACGATGGTCCCAATTATTTTCAAACTCATTGGGTAAAATTGGCCCAACAAAAACTTGGATATATGATGATATCAAGAATTCTATAATGAGGGATGAAGCCCTATTTATTAACCGTTGGATTAAATTGATTAATTGTTAGATCAAATTGGTTAGTTTGATCCAACAGTTAAGAGAAAGGACCTCATTTAAGGCCCTCACTATAGAATGACTCTATGATGATGATATATTAGAAAACATTACACATTTCTGAAAGCAAATACGTAGTTGAAATATTAATGAATAATATGTTAGTATGAAATTGTGTTGGCATTTCCTAGAACTTAGTATTGGTTTGGAAGTGTCATTTAGTTGTAAGGTTGAAGCAAAATTGTTGTCTCTAATTTCCAGAAACTGTTCAGCAATCCCCAAATTTCATAATTGTGACTTAACACATATGAGACATTTGATATGAAGGGTAAGACATGACATTTTTCATGCACTCATACTAAGAACATTTTTTGGAATCTAATATGATTTTATTTCCCTAATCTTCCTTGATTTTAATCAATTAGAATCTGTTGGAGCTAAAACTAGACGGGTAGTAAGTAGACTAACTTAAATTAGGTGAATGTTGAAGGTGAGGACCCTCAGTATGTGAAAGCATTTGGTAAGTAAGTAAACATACATACAGAAGACAAATGTACGTGGTTCACCCGAATAATGGGCTACGTCCACGGAGAAGTATGTTCTCATTACGATAAGTGAGTATACATTGCACATAGGTTTAGACTCAAGGAGAAGAGGAAGAATACCGAAGGCTGAAGGTTGAAGGTTGAAGGTTGAAGGAAGAATACCGAAGGCTGAAGGCTGAAGGCCGATGGCTGGAGGCCGAAGGTTGAGGATTTGGTATGATCCGTGGGTTTTTAAGTGGGCTCACGGGTAAGCTCATGAGGCCCCAATAGTAGCCTATCCAAAAACTCTCTCCCTTTCTTGAAGGGGAGAGGTCTCCTTTTATAGGGAAGGGAGAGTCCCCTTCTCTTGTGTTTTGTCGATGTGGGACTCCTTTCCTTTGCTTGGATTGGCTTGGAAATGCTTGGCCAGATATTGTACAAACAGGAGTCCCCCAAGTTCCCGATTAAGGAGGTACTTCTTGATTAGGGACTTGTAGTCAGCAATGCACTGGCCAAGTAATGCTTCAGCTCATTCTTCAACTCATTCTTCAGCAGGCTGATGGCTGATGGCCGAAGGCTGATGGCCGATGGCTGATGGCCGATGGTTGATGGTCGAAGGCTAGAGCCGAAGGATGATGGCCAAAGTCTAATGGCGCCGTAAGGGAGAAGTGTCTCCTGGAAGGTGCCGTTCGGCAAGGCTTTGAGAAAAGGCGCTAGAGAAGTGTCTCCTAGAAGGTGTCGTTCGGCAAGGCTTTGAGAAAAGTCCGATGGCTGATGGCTGAAGGCTGATGGTCGATGGCCGATGGCTGGTGATCGATGGCTGGTGGCTGAAGGCTAGTGGCCGATGGCTGGTGGCTGATAGCCGATGGCTGATGGTCGAAGGCTGGAAGCTGAAGGCTGATGACCGAAGTCTGATGGCGCCGTAAGGGAGAAGTGTCTCCTGGAAGGTGCCGTTCGGCATGACTTTGAGAAAAGGCCGATGGCTGATGGCTGATGGTCGATGGCCGAAGGCTGGTGGCCGATGGCTGGTGGCCGATGGCTGGTGGCCAATGGCTGATGGCTGGAGGCCGATGACTGATGGCTGATAGTCGATAGCTGATGGCCGAAGGCTGGTGGCCGATGGCTAATGACCGATGGCTGATGGCCGATGGCTGATAGCTGATAACTGATGGCCGAAGGCTGATAGCCGATAGCTGATGGCCCAATCATTGGGGGGGATGTGACGACATCGCACGTGCCGAGTGATGATGGGGTGCCGAAGGCCGAATAATTGGGGGAATGTGAAGACATCGCACGCGCCGAGATGATGGGGTGGCCGAAGGCCGAGGCAGATGTCAATCATTTGGGGGATGTGAAGACTCGCCGCGCCGAATGAAGCAAGGATGCCGAAGGCCGAAGGCAAATGCCGAATCATTGGGGGATGTGAAGACATCGCACGCGCCAATGATGATGGGGTTGCTGAAGGCCGAAGGCAAATGCCGAACTCATTGGGGGATGTGGAAACGTCGACTGCGCCGAATGATGATGATGTGCCGAAGGCCGAAGGCAGAATGCCGAATCATTGGGGGAGATATGAAGACATCGCACGCGCCGAATGATGCAAGGGTGTCCGAAGGCCTTAGGCAGATGTCGAATCATTGGGGGTATGTGAAGACATCGCAGCGCCGCCGAATGATGATGGGGTGCCGAAAGCCGAAGGGCAGATAATCGAATCATTGGGGGATGTGAAGACATCGCACGCGCCGAATGATGCAAGGGTGCCGAAGGCCGATTGTAAGAGGTGCCTAGGGCATGGCTCAAAAGGGTGCCGAGAGCACTCGTGAAGGAGAATGACATAGTGTTTTGTATCGCTTCCCACAGACGGCGCCAATCTGTTGGCGCTAAAACTAGACGGGTAGTAAGTAGACTAACTTAAAGATTAGGTGAATGTTGAAGGTGGAGGACCCTCAGTATGTGAAAGCATTTGGTAAGTAAGTAAACATACATACAGAAGACAAATGTACGTGGTTCACCCGAATAATGGGCTACGTCCACGGAGAAGTATGTTCTCATTACGATAATGTGAGTATACATTGCACATAGGTTTAGACTCAAGGAGAAGAGGAAGAAGACCGAAGGCTGAAGGCTGAAGGCCGATGGCTGGAGGCCGAAGGCTGAGGATCTAGTATGATCCGTGGGTTTTTAAAATGGGCTCATGGGTAAGCCGATGAGGCCCCAATAGTAGCCTACCCAAAAACTCTCTCCCTTTCTTGAAGGGGAGAGGTCTCCTTTTATAGGGAAGGGAGAGTCCCCTCTCTGTGTTTTGGCGATGTGGGACTCTCTTTCCTTTGCTTGGATTGGCTTGGGAATGCTTGGCCAGATATTATACAAACAAAATCTATTTAGGAGTACATCTCATTTAGGCATATTTTGTAAAATCTTTTATTTATTATTCTTTCTTTTATGAATAATTCATTACTTATCTTTTAAGTAACTTGCTTGGAAATCATACCTAAGAGTACTGGACCCCTTTAATAGTGTGATTATTAAAAATATTGTTTTAAAATGGAATTTTCCTTTTCTATTGTTTTGGGCTTCAAGTGTGATCATCATTAGAATAGGAAAATATCTTTTTGATTTTATTCAATTCGTGCAAATCAAGTAAATTGGTTATGAACGTGTGGTTACTCTTTTGGTGGAACAAAAGCCTATAAAACAAGACCTTTGTTCTTTACAGCTTTTGAACAATAATTTGTGTGCTTAAACATTTATAAGAAAGCTGCATTTTTATTTGAGATAAATCATCAAGTGTTCCATGTTTACTTGGTGATTTATCAAACACTTTTATCATTCATATTGCATTCATTTGCATGTTCGGTGACTCATACAATTGAGGGCACCAAGACTGTTGTTGCGGTTTTTCTTCGGTGAGCTTGAATCGATCGTGACCAGTATCGGATTGAACATAAGGAGAGTTGGAAGAAGTCCAGTGAGCTTGAAGCAATCATGACTAGTATTGCGCTCAACATAAGGAGTGTTGAAAGATCATCCTGTGACATAAGTTGAGTTACGAAGAAGTCGGTAAACATTATCTAGAATGTGTCTACGATAAGTGTGTGAGTACTTCTTGTAATCATCATTCTATAGTGGATTTGTTTTGGACTGAGGAGTCCCGTGGATTTTCCCCAGAGGTGGGGTTTTACCACGTAAAATAATTCTTTTTTTCTTTATTTTATGCTTAGCACGTTTCAGGATTGACATATCAATCCTGGTACCGAAGTTATTTTTTATTTATTGATTATAATTTTAAGTTGGCCTATTCACCCCCCTCTAGGCATTATTAGTCATCCTATAGGTAATTTCATAATAAAAATACAAATATTACTAGGTAAAAATATGCTAGTTTTTTTTCAATGGTCTCGAGTTTGAATCTCCTCGTCCTCCTTTCGTTGGAGAGAAAAAAAAGAGAAGAGAAAAAAAATCCAACAACTAATGCATCTCTCTGTTCGTTGCGTACTGTCGCAGAAAGTTTTGAGCATTCTAGCATCAAAGGCAAATTTAAAACAATTTTGACCTTTCCTTGTTGCTTCGTACATCGAGTCGTCCTGTGGATATGTGTTCAAGTTCTTGCCCACACATTTACAGGACCCTTTCTAATTTTAGTTCAAGTTTCTATTACTCCTACATTTGCAGCCTTGTGCTTCATGATTGGCCAAAAAATTAAATTGCATTCATGGTTGATGCTTACCATACAAAATTATGTCGTCCTGCCGTCAGTCCTGCCTCTGTAGCTATTCTAGATGCTGATGATGCCAACTCAGGCAATGGCCATTTGTATATGTTTAATTTTTCCCATACATGAAGCTGTGCAAATTAACTATTTTATTTCCTTGTATAATCATAAAAAGAGAACCCCAAAAACAAAAAAAACATACATTCTTTTCTTGGTTTGACTTTGACAAATTACAACTAAAGTTTTAAGTGCCCATGTTAGGCTTCAAGGTCTAAAAAGAAGGCTGAATGAAGGATCCGTGCTCTTTTAGTCTTGTCTGCTGTGAGACTGATTGATCTTATACCAATATAAATGATGCTTAGGTATGCCATTAATTTAATTAAGCTCTACCTCATGTGTTGCTGTCTGTGGACCCTTTCTTTCATGTTTTGGTGCCACATCCTTTTCTCGTTTGAGAAATTTTTATCAATAGGAGATCATAACCGACTGCTGGTCTGCATCAAATTTAGATGATTGTGTTCTGCTACATGATCGTGGATCGAGCAGACCACCAGTTAAAAGGGTTTGTAACCCTAAGACTTCAGATAAGCTTTGTTCAATTGATAATTTGACAACATAGCATGTCATGCTGTATCGACTATTTGTATTTCCTATACCATAAATGCTAAATTTTTAAAACATTAGTGCATCAGCATGAGACTATGAGTTAAGAGAAACGTATGGAAGAAGAAAAGGAAGTTAAAGAGAAGGATAGGGACAAGACAAAGAGTATACCAACTTACCAAACAGAAGCAATGGAAAACAAGAAATATTTTAATATTTTTTGAGAAAATATATATATATAAAAGAAAAAAATAGAAGAAAATAGATGGCAGTGAAGGTGGAATTAAATTTGTATTTATTATCTGACGTAATACCCCTCTTATGCTCAACTGTCTCAATTACTCTTGCATTTATGTGTTTTTAAAGGTCTGTCAATCTAATAATATAGTCTTCTTCTTTTTTCAATGCTCGAACTACCCAAACCATCCCACATTTTAATTTACATAATTATCCTTTATGTAATCCTAAATAAATTCATTTTGACCTTTATATATAAGAATCTGTTAGAAACAGATGAATTATTTGGTAAAAATAGTCAAGTGTTAAGATGCTGCAGCACCTAATATGCACAAATGAGCCACACTCACATTCTTGTCAGTAACCCAAGTTATGGTGAGGAAGACAATTAGAAATTAACCAACTAACAAATCATGGGTTGGATGCTTACTTTGTATAGTAGTTGTGATATTTGCATTTTATATTGGTTTGGAAAGAGAAAACCGAGAGTCGAACTCGTCAAACTTAAACTTGTGTTACACTTTTATTTTTTGGTTTGACAAGACTCATGTCATTTATGTTTGGGTTAAGGTCCATGTTGAAATTGCCCATGTAATTTAAACAAAAGTTCAGCAAAGTACATATGGACCTAGTGGGCCCCCAAAGGTGTTACCATTTTACCTGAAAACCTACTCTTAAGAAGAATTTATGCTTTCAAGTTTGAAACAAGATGCACTTTTTCAACAAGAAAAAAGAAAAAACAGAAAATATACTCCGAGGTTTTACCCGTCTTTATTTTATGCGTCAGATAAAACTCAGGGCAACTACCTGGCAATCTCTGATGTAGCAAGCTGTGAGTGGATATAGTAACAAAACATATAAGCCCATAAAAAAAAAGGGAAAACATAAAGGTGAAGGCAAAGGCAAAATATTACCTAACATTTTTTTCATATGAAAATTTCGGCAGTTACAGTTTAAAACCGGTTTACATTGTCTTCTGCTAGAGGGTTAACAAAAGCAGAAAAAAACACAGCCAACCCTACCAATCCCCATGTTGCATGCCCACTTGTCCATCATCCATAACCTAATATCTATGATTAGCAAGGTGAAAAATGAAAGAACAGGAACAAATAGGTAGTGTTATGCGCGCTCCACTCTTTTTCCAAACACGCTATCGAAGTTCCGTTGATAGCGTGTCTAGCCAAGTTGAACAAATCAAGGCCCAACCCAACTCCAGTTGAATTAAGCCCTGTTTGAATCAAATCTTTTTCCACCCAGCTAGTGGAAATGCAGCTGAAAATGGAGCGCCAATAGCGCTACCCCCTTAAAGGAAGAAAAGGGTTGAAAATAGAAAGAGCCTAACATTAAGTCCTAGTAGAAATTGCAGAAACAAAAAAAAAAGGGTATAAACTACTCTAGCTCTGAGCTCCTTTTAGCTTTTGTTTTTTTATTGCTCTTTTAGCTCCTCCTTGTCTTCATGGTTGTTGTTGGGTTGTTGTTGTAGTTGTTGTCATGAACAAAGTCAAGCAAAACAGTGCTCTTGCATTTGGGGCATTTTGGGTCATCTTCTGAAAGCAATCACATACATGAGGCACCTTGGGCAACCCACAAGCACCATGGAAGTGGCCTCGGCCTCAGGGTTTCTGAGTATCTGAAATTGTCTTCCTGATTGAGCTCAGAGGAAACACAGGAGCTTGGTGGTGATGTTGGTGAAACAGTAGCTGATCTTCTTGGTGACTGCACCAGTGGATTATTATTACTTGCCCTTGGTGGTGACAGGTTCAGCTTCAGATCAAGCTTTGGACCACTTCCATTCCTCCAACTCATGGCTTTTGGCTTGAAGAAATATTCCAGCTCTCTAATGAAAACAAACACCGACAAAGTTAAAACATGTTGAATTAGCTACAAATATAACATGAAATTGCATAGGGACTAAAATTTAAATGAAAAAAAGGGGTGTGTTTACATTAAATTATACCTAAGGGTTGAGGGAGTTGTGGCCAAGAGAGGAGGCTGGAGGGGGCCCTGAATCTAATTGGATTGTGGATTTGAAGAGAGAAGAAAAAAGGTTAGGGCCTCAAACCATGAAAAGATGAGGCAACAAAAACAATGGTCATGGTGAGGTGGTAAGGACCTCAAAACACCATTATATATACAAAGGGGAGGGATAGGAAGATGGATTTTCTTTAATGCTTAATTTAATTATGGGGGAGAGGTGGAGGGTATAGGATGAGAGAGAGAAAGAGAGAGAAAGAGAGAGAGAGTGATAGGAATTGAATTGAATTCAAGTTTTGGGTAGAAAAAGAGTGTAATTGAGGCCAGGAAATGTATTAATTGTTGGAAAAGATCCCAATAAGAATGCAGGAAATGGAAATTTGCAGTTAATATTGCAATTACAAAGTGCAGGGGGAAGGCATTGCCTTCATTCATTGCTTAGGCTAGTCGGTGTTTAATATCAAAATACAGCACAGGAAAAACCCAACGGCTTTAAAGCTGAACCCTCCCCTCCTCAAATATTAAAATAATTCAAGAACTCTCTGAAACCCCATCTAGCTTGCAATTTAAAAAAAAGAAACAAGCAACACACCAAAGACTTAAATGGATTCCTTGGAAAATTGAATCGTAACAGCTAAACCCTAATTTAAATCATATCCAACAGCACCCTCAAATTTAATTAAACACTAAAAACACCAGTCCATTAATTCTTCACATCCAGAAATTACATTGCAGGATACAGAAAATTAAATGACAAGCCATGCATTGACCCTGTGTTTTTCCAGCATTTTCATTATCATATTTCTGACCCCTGCAAAAATAATTAAAAAAACTCCCATAATTTACATGCTGAGTTAGCATGCCTTAACAATTTGTTCCTTTTTTTTTATCTTTTGTAAAATAGTTTTTTTTTTTAAAAAAGAAGATAAAATTACATTAGATTGTCTAAATTGAAAGTCTCGCAATTAGCTAGCTAGATATGCATTGTCAGGTATGTCCTTTGGTTGGCCAACAATGCCTTTCAGAGAAATTATGTTGTTATCAAATCTGTTAATACTAATAAATTTTACACAGTGTTCTCGTGTCTCTAAGCTTTCCTTCATTGATTTTCGAAAGAGAAAGGAAACTGATGACATAGGGCTTTTCTTTTTAAGTTAGCTGAGTGTCCAAGCTTAGCAATAGACATATTTTGAGTTTCTAAAGTTAGGAGTCCGTACCCTACAAGAGAGGGCATCTAAATCATTGTCCGTGATGCAAACAACCCTAATCTCAAATTAAGATATATATATATACTGATCAAATATTCAAAACATATACTTCTTGTAGACATGAGCTTAGTCAAGTTGGCTAAAGCGGACGTGCTGCTCGCTTTGAACTTGAGTTCGAATCCCCCTCCCTATAGTTTAGATTAGATTAAAGTTGAATATCGCTTGTATAAAATATTAAAAAAATAAAATCAACATATACTTCATTTAAATTTTGTTCAATGATTATGGAGAAAGGGGAGGTGTCAATGTCATTTGCTGAGTTAATTGGGCTTAGCATGGTCAATTACTCAATTTGGATGCAATGAATAAGTGGGGTGCATTGAGGTGCCCCATCTAATCATATTACCTCATTGTATTTATGTTTGACTTGAAGTTGCTTGCACGGAGGGACACAATGTACATAAAAAAGGGCCATGTACACTAAATAAGAAAAACATATCACTGTGTTGATTTTTGTTTGAAAAAATTAAATAAATCAGTTGGAAACGAAGAGAAGAAATAAAATATATATATTGTGAAATTTTATTTGGCCTCAAGTTATACCAAGTATACGAAATCGAAATCGAAATTTTCTTATGAAATTCACATATGAAGCATCGAATTCAATTCCTATGTGGTGTTAGATATAATATATATTTGGTGAAATTAAAACATAACTTGCTTCAACTTCAACGTCACATATTATTTATGAGCTTTTTTGTCTCGAAGTTGAGTCGTAGATGAGCATGAAACAACTTGTTCATAGGTAAGCATGAGGAGGAAGTACGTAATTTTTTAAATTTTTTTTTTTTTTCTATTGTTTTATAAGTGAAGCTCACGTTTTGATCAAAGATAGATGATTTTGCGTGAGCCCATAATTAATAGCAACAGCAATGGATTTGAACAGTTTTGCAATTGATGGTAGGTACGAACTTTATTGTACGTCTCTGGAAAGCTTCATGTAAGTGAGAGCTTCTGTTCTCATTTATCTTCTTTCCCCACCCACCAAGATTACTCACTACACCTACCACTAGTGGCAAAAGAACTAGTGAGAATGAGTCCCATTCCCAGTCTCATCAGGTATAAACAGACATAGAAACTTTTAGACCAGTAAGCTGGTCCCCGTGTAACCACAAATCAAAAATTTCTTTGAATACTTGAATATATCTTTATAAATTCAAACTGGTTAAAGTAGTAGAATATAAATTAATAGGGTAAAAGCACATAATGACTTAGTGCTAGGCTATTTTGACACGTATTGTGTCTGTAACCTTACACCAATGTTCGAATTCTCCTCTTCGTAAATTAGCGTTGCTTAGACTATCACTGTTTGAAAAAAATATGTATATGTCGCTCGTTAAAAGGGTTTACTGTAGGTAGATTATTTTCAATGGTTATGTTCTTCATACATCAATATCTCTTCCGGTGAGAAAGACAAAGAGAAAGACAAATGAAAAGACAAATGAAAGTACATAATTGAATTGACGGAACTCACATGTCCTTTTCAAGACTGTTTATGGCACCTGAACAGTGATTCTGTGAACCCTCAATCATCCTCCCTCCACTTGGGCTCGGTTCACAATTTCACGAAGGTATTTCTGGAAAATAAATCTAGTCTTAAACTCCTTAGATTCTCAATAAGATATTGATAGGATGCCCCTTGGCCTTTTAAAATAATATAAACGTGAACTTAATTATGCCGATATATATTAACCTCCATTTACATGAAAAATTTGATGAATCTGTTATGACTTTTATTACAATTTTTTTTTAGTACAAGTGATTGGGGGACGGAGTTTACACAAATATTTATTGAGTGCCTGGGGTTTCGAACATCTACCCAGAATAAAAGTGAAAGAACTCAACCAACTGAGTTGTACCCTACTAGCTATTAAAACATTTTCTTAAACGCTTAAAAGGGGTTGCCTTATTTATTCATGGTTTATCTCTAGAGTGTTTGTATGTAATGTTCAGAAACACCCAACAATTTTTTTTAACCAAAATAAAAAAATAAAAAAACGAAGAAGTCAAAATGACTCAAATATCCGGCACAGCCCCACGTACGGCCAACACATCAGCGTCCGCGAGTCTACGACAGCCAGCGTTGCCCACTCCTTATGTCTCTCTCTCTCTCTCTCTCTCTCTCTCTCTCTCTCTCTCTCTCTCCCCTCCGTCTCTCTCCTCTCCTCTCACTCTCTCTCCTCTCTCTCTCTCTCCTCTCCTCTCTCTCTCTCTCCACTCTCTTCCTCTCTCGCTCTCTATCTCCTCTCCTCTCTCTCTCCAGCTTCTAGAGTGGCCGGATCTTCGTTGGCGAGGAGAGAGATGAGAAAGAGAGAAGAAGAGAGAGTCTGTGAAAGAAACTGTGGATGTCTATTTATTTCATCGCAACTAGATATCTTAATGATTTATGACTAGTCAATTTTTTTCAAGGATGATCTATAAATGAAGACTTGAAACAGAGACAGGTTGGATCCCTCATATTTCATTTTCAATGATCCAACCAACTACTTTTTAGGTATTACACTAAAGAAAAATCTCTGCAAAAAATCACTATCCGAAATAGTCATTTAACCACTCAATTAAATGATTATCATTTTAGAGTTTTCTTGAAACACCGTGTTTATATATAAGAGGTGTGATATGCAAATGTTGTGTAGTTGTAAGCATAACTACTCAATTGCAGGAGCAAGACCTTATCTTCTACAAAAGGATTTACATGCTCCTCACCGAACATTCAGTATTCAATAAGGAAATAATTTCTTAAAGAGCTGTCATGTAATAAATCGTAAGCTGCATCAGTTAATGGGAGTATGATGGGAGTATTAAGTAGGACTTAAATGAAAGCTACCAAAGGCCAAAACTAGGTTGTGTTGTGTGTCTTCTTTATTCAGTACTTCTTTTTTTTTCTTTTTCTTTTTTTAAAAATACAATCGATAGTCTAAATTACTTTAGTTTATAGAGTAAGGGATTCGAATTTGGGTGCAAGGAAGCGCGACTCACTTTACTTGCTTCTTTTTCATTTTATTTTAAGGCATTCATGGATAAGTATGTATTATCTGCCATTTACATCATATATGAGTATGAATATTTGGAATAAAATGAATATAAATAAATCTCTTTGACAACAAATAAATAAGAAGTTTACCTTTGTGGAAGATCAATATATAAATAAAATTATGGGGACCAAAATAAGGGTAACTTTCTCTCAATATATATATTTTTCTTTTTGATAAGAAAAATTAAAGGAGTTTATGTATATAACTCAACTAGTATAATGTATTCAGAACTTGGGGAGTATATAAAAATAATAACATTAAAAGAAAAATAATTATTTGTAGAGAAATACTGAAATACTCAGTATAATGTATTAATTCAGAACTTTTGTGGATCTTGCAATGGAATTTCAGTCCTCTTTGCTTTCCGTGAAACGAACCCTAAAGATTCAATGTCATCAAAAATGCCTTCCAAATCTAAAATCCTATAACCTTGATTGACTTTAGCCTTTGGCGTCCTACCTCAGACAAATCCAAAAGCGGATGAGTGACATACAGAGTGGAAATGACAAAAGATTTGCAGGATTTCTGTTATTCAATTAAATACCAAAATGATGAATTATTTATAATTTAATAAAAAGTTTGATGAGCATTGCATTAATTTTATTTTATATTTATAAATGCTGTACTGGATTGCTTTAGTGTTATCAAGTGAATTAATAAAGACAGAAATGTAATAATGGTTGAGATTTGAGGATAGTAATAATTTGAGGGCTACACCTAGAAGGAGGGAGAAAATGTGGAAGAAGTAGAAAGGAAGTTAATATTGGGAGAAAGTAGGTAGTTTGTGATTTTTTGTTTTTGTTTTTAAGAGAATAACGATAGTATTTTATTGATACGATAAACAAAAATAAGTCTAAGCAACTAAAATGCCGAATATGAATACAACTTCTCTATCAAAGGCGGCAAGAGCATCCCTAAATTTTAACCCAATAATTATGATAACTTTTTATATTATGATAATAATTACGATTGCTTATTTAGCCTTTTATTGATATTTGAAATACTTAAAAATTTAGAAATAACAATGTTGGTAGTTTTAATAAAATATATGTAATTATAAAGACAAAAAGAGGTCATCATGCACTCCTCGTTCTCCTTTGCAAAAACATATAAGGGAGAGTGAATGATGACATTTTTGAGTGCTAATAACAGCTCCATTATAAACATCAAAATCTAAAATCATAAGAAAAGAAGAAAGTATAGAATGCAAATATACCAGTATTAATTTTTGTAGAAAATTGTATTATTAAACTAAAGATAAATTAAAGTACATCATTTCGAAAAATAGAGTCCAAAACCGAACATAAAACTGACATTAAATAAGCTCCAATCAATGCCATGTTATTATCCTTCTCTAATAGTGTGGGGTAAAGCATACAAATGTGCCATACATGAAATATTAATAGATTTGAAAGATGCTTCTAAATGCTTTTTTCAGAACGCACTTGAATTTTTAACAAAAAATTCGACGTTCTTCTAAACATGGTGTGTTGACCAAGAAAAAATAAAAAACAAGAGTGTTTTTTTAGAATAGTCTCGAACGAGCTCTAAAGCTTAAAGAAAGAGTGATGTATAACAATATTTTTCTTCACATTCACTTAACAATTTCTTTTATGGTAGCTGTAGTCCCCATCCAAAAATTAAAGGATGAACAGAAACTCATAAAGAGCACATCTAGTAATCTAAACTTCTCCTCACAGGTGGATGGAGGTCTATCAATCTCCCCCCTGTTTCCTGCCACCATTATTATTGTTCTAATGAAAATTTTAAATTTGGCTTTGTAGTCGTTGCACTAGGTACAGATCGTATAAATGATTTGGAAAATGCTAGAGGCACCAACTCTCTAATAGAGCGTGGGACTGGTTGTATTGGCGGGCTCCACCTCTATTAGAGAGTTGGTGCCTCTAGCACCACCGAAATGATTTTTACAATCCAATACTATAAATTTGTTACTCTATTGATGAAACTTGAATTTAATTCTCTCAACCTCATTGAAATGCATGCCAAAGCATTTACTACTACCGTACCTAAAGATTAGCCTCTAAATCCACATAAAAACTTGTATGAAGCGGGGATAACACTATTTTGCTATCCCCATTTCATGTAAGTGTTTCTCCTAAATCGGAAAGAAAGAGGGCCTCATTTGTCTCTTCTCAGATCATCAAACTCCATGAACAGGTCAAAATGATGCCTGCTATTATGAACATTCAATTTTGCTACCCTGCAAACCAAACCCCATCAAGAAGCCATGAGCCTCTCAGTAATTTATGAACATTCAATTTTCCTCTGCCTTAAAACCTATTTATTTAGTCATCATAAAGTATATATTTTTTTTTCATTCAATTTTTTTTCTTCCTGTAGAACGAAACACAGAGGGAGCAATTAAATGTGGGTTTTAAATCATCGACACCACCAAGAACAAGAAGTTCAATTCCTCTTGCAAATTTTCAAATGAAAGGTCTTCTCAATATTTATGCTTTTAGATTTGTCAATCACAGTTCACTAATCGTATCTATCATAAAGATCGATTCATATAGGACCCATTTTGTATGGTGGATAAAGATTTGCTATTTTTCCATAATTATTCATGTCACATGCACGTGTGGGTTAAGTATATTCTCTCTTTTTCCTTTTTTTTTTGGGGGCTAAAGAATAAAGTGGATAGTTGTGCCATATTTTTCTTGTTTTATTAGCTTTATTTTTCACTCGCCTATTTGCATGCGCTTTCGCACTTGCGAGAGGTTTTTTTTTAAAAATTCTAAATTTATTTTAGAATTGAAAAGATGGGTAATTGTGTTCCATAAAAATAGGATCCATTATCTGATATTTCTCTTGACCAAAAAAAATATTCTGATATTTCTTTTAATTTTAATTTTTTAAATATGAAAATGTGTGAATTTACCATATTATCCTCATTTAATTAATAATTTCAATGCTTAACGTTTGCATTAATCAAGAGCATTTTCTGTATTTTTAATTTACCACAATTTCTTGGACTCCTGTGGTCCAAGAGATTAGGACTGTTGCTTTATATATATAGATTTTTAATACAAGCGATATTGCTAGAGGGGGAATTTAAACACAGAATCTTAGTGCTGAGATAATTTCTCTTAACCACTTTAGCTAGTTGCCTATGACTTTGTTAGGTGTGTATACAATGGAAAAGAAGTTCTCTTTGACCACAACAAATATTTACAAAAAAGTTCCAACAAATTCAACGGCAACCTTGCAACAATAAAATTTCCGAGGCAAACCCAGTTTTTAGAATTAGTGTAAAGATTCAAACCAGGGGTATTTGGGTACGAATGGGGGGCAATTTTCTTTTTGGTAAAGAAAATGGAAAAAAAAAAAAAAGAGAAAATGCCTCATAGGCCTTCCCTCTGTGATTTCTTAACCTATTATAATGGACTCTTGCTCAACCCCAGCCCCAGTGAATTATAGTACAAAAAAAGGGAAGAAAGTATAAAACTTTTGTTCGGCACCAAAAATTTCCAGCACTGTACATTTATCACTATTAGCCTCTTTGCATGCGCTTCCGCTCCTACGAGAGGTTTTTAAAAGAAAAAATTATATTTATTTTAGAATTAAAAAGATAATGAGTAGTTTGTGTTCCATAAAAAGAGGATCTATTATCTAATTTTCTTTTAATTTTAAATTTTTTTAATATGAAAAAGTGTAAATTTACCATACTATCTGAACTTCAATTTTTAATGTTTGCATTAACCAATAGCATTTTCTGGTATTTTGAATGTTTCACCATTCTCTGCCTTTTGCTTATATATATAGATTATTTATGGTTAACATGTATAAAATTATTTATTCATATAAACAGATTAATCATGATTAATATGTGTGACAAAAATGACAATGTCATATCAAGTGTTAATGAATGATAACACGTGTGCGCTGGGAAATCAGAAATTTGCGCAACAGCGATAGGAATCGAACATTTGACCTCTAGATTTTACAATTGGTCCGAGCTCATCCTTCCAAACCGCTACGCTATCGCCTCCCGAGGGGTTTATTTATCTGTTTACTTTTAGTGTTTAAAGGTTGTAGACCTAACCAGCAGGTGGGTAGGGTTGGATCAATAAATTGGTCTTAGTTATTTTTCATTCATGGTTGGTGTTTTTTTTTTATAAAAAAATCACGTTTCTTTATATAAGAGCGACAGCTTATTAAACTCACACACATTATACAGATACTAGAACTCGAACCCAAGACCTTCTTGGGGGCATTTGCTCCAACTACGTATACACTAATGGGTCATTTGCTTTGGTTCTCTTTAAATTATGCACAAGGAATGAAAAATTAGAGGACCATTTAATGTACCTCTTCCAACCATACATTAGCGTGATAAAAATCGACGGCTACAAATTAGCTGCCAAGATTAATCTTCTTCTTCTTCTTCCAACCATACATTAAGCCAATGTATGGCAAACCAACATTGGCAACTTTCCTGAGAACTGCATTTGATTTGATGGGGCTTTTATAGTTTTGGAATACACATGTATTGTTGTTTCTCTCCCTCTTTTTGTGGGATTATTGAATAAAATGTTTTGGAGGCTCATTCACTGGGCGGTTGAGGTTCCCATATATGGATGATGTTGTGCAAAGACATGAATATGAAAATAACCCTGCCTATGAACTTTGATATCATATCAAATTCAAAGAAAATTATTTATGTGGGTGATATTAGTTTTAGTTACCCCTGATTAAACCATTTTCAGAATCAAGGAGGTTGAAGGATCTTTGTCCCGAGTATCCTCTACTAGCTACAAAAGGAAATCTACCAAGATAAGATTGGTCTATATTTGCAATGCCTATTAACTTTACTGAATTTGCAGGACTAGATTGATTCCCAGGTCCAAAGATTAGTTTATCTAGAATTTTTTTAAAAATTTGTTTTCATAGCTTTTCTTAATATCTTTGAAATGCAACGCAAATGATTCTAAAATATACAAAAAAGCATGATTTGAAATGAATTCTTTGTAACTAGTTTCACTACCGTCATCAAAACCTGGCAGAAAGAAAACCAGTAAAGCCTTCACCTTATGCTCCTTATGCAACACCTCCAAGCAACTAAGATTAAGCGAAATGCAGGAAAATGCGTAAATTCTAAATGCAAAAGCTCAGGATCCCAAATACCAAACATTAGTTTATTTAGAAATTGTGACGTTTATTTTTGCACTGCTTTTCTAACTTATATTTGAAAGGCAATACAAATCATTTCCATAATATATATAAAACGAAAAGTACAATTTGAAATGAATTCTTTTGTACTCAGTTTCACTATTGTCGTCAAAACTTAGCAGAAAGGAAACAAGTAAAGCCTTCACCTTATGCTCCCTGTGCAACAATGCCAGTAGCATCTCTAGAAAACTTCAGGATTTTGAAAACTTGATTTCAATTAAATTAAGCATATGAGAGATCACTCTAAAAGCTCTTCATTACTTATCTGTCTATCTCATTTCATCTAACATTAAGGAAATGCTTATGAAACTTTGATGGATTTTAAAGCTTGAATGAAGTTTTATGGGATGTTAAAGCTTCAACAGAATAGAACTTAGTGGTGTGCTCTTAATTCTGCATGTGACAGATGGTATTAACTGTGTCTTTTTTTGTTTTCCCCTAAAACAAGTCTTCTTTCTATTTTGAGGAAGGTAGTAACTCCCACTTGCCAAGAAATCAAAAGATTAAAATTGATTTGTAAGGTCCCGAACTATGAATGCAGGTTGTGACTTCTGATATATATCAAACGTATAAACTTAAATTCAAATTTAAACAACCTGTAGTACCCAAATACCTCGAGACTAAACTGCAACTGCTAGCAAGAAGCCTTTTTGACCTATGATTGTGGTGGAGGATGAGTTCTTATGTACCTCTAAGTTAGGTTTGTAAGTTGGTTCGATACAGTTAAACTTTCATATTACAGTCGGTCAGTTTCTTAAAACCCTAATGGTCCTTGACTCGGTTTATTTACAGCTTTGCCAGAGGTTGAATGTGCAATAAACTGGTATATAAAACTTGCCTGTCCTAACTTCAACTACAACAATCAGGCTAAGTTTGGAAGTTAAGGTGTTAATAGCATGATCTCACTTCACAATCCTACCACAGCAACTGCCCACATTGCATCAAGCAACTATGTATTATACACTTCGGGAACAGCTGGAAAGTGTCCAGACAAAGTTGATTTAGAAATGACCTACCCTCGTACCAAATGCACAAACTACACAAATTGAATCACAAGCAGATAAGGCCTCATGCTAAAGTTTTATCACCGACTAGTGAGAAATTGGGACCATTTTCGTAGTACAACTAGTAAAGAAGACGGGTTGATGAGTTACATCGGGAGACAAAGAGGGAATTAAATCATCATCCTTGAATCTTCATAGGTACAACAAAATACAACTGTAACAATGGACAAGAACACAATAAGTATGATCATAGATATGTGAAGGAGATGGAAAGCAGAAGTAGGTAAGACAGGAAATTGCAAGCACCATGATCATGGTGTTTAAAGAAAAAGTACTAGAAAGTTAAAACGCTGTCACATTTTAATGCCTCTTCACAGAACCATAATTTGAAGTGTCAGACATTGTAAACTTTAGATCACATTATTATCCGCACCTGTTTTGTTACTGATAGAGAATTGGGCAGAGAACAGATTCTACAGGAATCTTATGTCTCTTTATTAACATTATTGTCTATGGAATGCATCTCTTTTTGAGTGTTTTCTTCCTTTGTACTAATTAACACCAATTAGTTTTGAGTTTGCCTCATAGTTCTTAGGCTTATGTTTTTGTTTTGGCCCCTAAAAGTTCGAACCTTACTCCCTCTTCTTTCTCTAAATTTAGAAAGAAAAAAGAGAGAAAAGAAAGTTATCAATCAGACATAATTGTTTGCCTTTTCAGGTTCTTTTACAAAACTAGGATTTGCTTGAATGATTTTCTCACATTTCCCTCTTAGAAGCTTAGGATTCTAACATGATCGTGTGCCTACACTTCATCAGGCTCCTGAGGTCGTTATGCAACCATATCTATTCATCCAAAAACTAAATCCTAAACATTAATCTCAACAAGGTTGGTTCATGAAAAATTTCAAGGACATCAAACAATAAACTTGAGAGAGGGGCTGCAAGGAATTTTCCTGGTTCAACTTCACACTTCCATTTGTACTTTTTCTCTTTAGCAAAAGTTTTATATTTGAGAAGGAAACTTTGATGAGAATATAAAAGGGTAAAAGATAATAAAGAGTGTTCATAACAACTCGGCACAACTATTGAAAAGGTTCACAATGATAATAAACAATCCTCACATTCGGCATATAGGAAACTCTCTCTGTGTAACATTGAAATTACTTGCAACTTGAGATTCCCCCCATTTGATGCAAGTTGAAATTACTTGTAAACTGAGATTCCCTCTTTTTGATGTTAGGATGTTGAAGTAATAGGTGTTAAGTAATAACATGATGCTTTTCCAATATATATTCTCTGCATTTATTGGTTATTTTACTCCAAAAAATGAAACTTGGTTTTCGCTTCTGACCACCATACCATAAGCAATATCACCAAGATTCGAACAAAACCATACTATTGATTCACCATTTTACCAAGACATCACACACCAAATCAAATTACTACCAGTGACTGCGGCAGAAGATGTATATTGACGGGAAAGGCAAAAAAGTAAAACATATAGATAGTGTTATGCGCACTCCACTCTTTTCCCCGTCAATATACGTCTTCTGCTACAGTCACTGGTAGTAATTTGATTTGGTGTGATGTCTTGGTAAAATGGTGAATCAATAGTATGGTGTTGTTTGAATCTTGGTTATATTGCTTATGGTATGGTGGTCAGAAGTGAAAACCAAGTTTCATTTTTTTGGAGTAAAATACCAAGTTTCATTCTAGAAAACTTCAGGATTTTGAAACTTTGATTTCAATTAAATTAAGCATATGAGAGGATCACTCTAAAGCTCTTCCATTACTTATCTGTCTATCTCATTTCATCTAACATTAAGGAAATGACTTATGAAACTTGATGGATTTAAAGCTTGAATGAGTTTTAATGGGATGTTAAAGCTTCAACAGAATAGAACTTAATGGTGTGCTCTTAATTCTGGCATGTGACAAGATGGTATTAACTGTGCTCCTTTTTTTTGTTTTCCCCTAAAACAAGTCTTCTTTCTATTTGAGGAAGGTAGCAACTCCCACTTGGCCAAGAAATCAAAAGATTAAAAAATTGATTTGTAAGGTTCCCGAACTATGATGCAGGTTGTGACTTCTGATATTATCAAACGTATAAACTTAAATTCAAATTTTAAACAACCTGCAAGTACACCAAATACCTCGAGACTAACTGCACCTGCTAGCAAGAAGCCCTTTTGAACCTTTGATTGTGGTGGAGGATGAGTTCTTACTTTACCTCTAAAGGTTAGGTTTTAAGTTGGGTGGTTCTATACAAGTTAAAACTTTCATATTACAGTCAGTCACGTTTTCTTCAAACCCTAATTGTAACTTGACTCGTTTTTTACAACAGCTTGCCAAGGTTGAATGTGCAATAAACTGGGTATATAAACTTGCCTGTCCTACACTTCAAACTACAACAATCAGGCTAAGTTTGGAAGTTTCAAGGTGTTAATAGCAATGATTCACTTCACAATCCTAAACCTACCGAGCAACTGTCACATTGCAATCAAGCAACTATGTATTATCACACTTCGGGAACGAGCTTTAAGTGTCCAGGCAAGAGTTGATTTAGGAAATGACCTACCCTCGTACCAATTTACAAACTACACAAATTGACAGTCGGCAGCAGATAAGGGCCTCATGCTAAAGTTTTAGTCACCAACTAGTGAGAAATTGGGACATTTTTAGAGTACAACTAGTAAAGAAGAACGGGTTGATGAATTACATCGGGAGACAGAGAGGGAATTAAATCATCATCCTTGAATCTTCATAGGTACAAACAAAATACAACTGTAACAATGGACAAGAACACAATAAGTATGATCATAGATATGTGAATTGCAAGCACCATGACCATGGTGTTTCCAGAAAAAGTACTAGAAAGTTATAAACGCTGTCACATTTTTAATGCCTCTTCACAGAACAATATTTGAAGTGTCAGACAGTGTAAAAGATCACATTATATATCTGCACCTGTTTTGTTACTGATAGAGAATTGGGCAAGAGAAACAAGATTCTACAGGATCTTATGTCTCTTTTAAACAATTATTGTCTATTGAATGCATCTCTTTTGAGTGTTGTTTTCCCTTTGTACTAATTAACACCAATTAGTTTTGAAGTTGCCTCATAAGTTCTTATGCTTATGTTTTATGTTTTGGCCCCTAAAAGTTCGAACCATAACTCCTCTTCTTTCTCTTAAATTTAGCCAGAAAAAGAGAGAAAAGAAAGTTATCAATCTGCCATAATTGTTTGCCTTTTCAGGTTCTTTTACAAAACTAGGATTTGCTTGAATGATTTCTCACATTTCCCTCTTAGAAGCTTAGGATTCTAACATGATCGTGTGCCTACACTTCATCAGGCTCCTGAGTCGTTATGCAACCATATCTATTCATCCAAAAACTAAATCCTAACATTAATCTCAACAAGGTTGGTTCATGAAAAATTTCAAGGACATCAAACAATAAACTTGAGATGAGGGCTGCAAGGAATTTCCTTGGTCAACTTCACACTTCCCATTTGTACTTTTTCTCTTTAGCAAGAGTTTTATATTGAGAAGGAAACTTTGATGAGAATATAAAAGGGTAACTATGATAAAAACAATCCCTACATTCAGCATATAGGAAACTCTCTCTCTGTAACATTGAAATTACTTGCAACTTGAGATTCTCCCCATTTGATGCAAGTTGAAATTACTTGTAAACTGAGATTCCCTCTTTTTGATGTTAGGATGTTGAAGTAATAGGTGTTAAGTAATAACATGATGCTTTTCCAATATATTCTCTGCATTTATTGGTTATTTTACTCCAAAAACTGAAACTTAGTTTTCACTTCTGACCACCATACCATAAGCAATATCACCAAGATTCGAACAAAACCATACTATTGATTCACCATTTTACCAAGACATCACACACCAAATCAAATTACTACCAGTGACTGCGGCAGATGATGTATATTGACGGGAAAGGCAAAAAAGTAAAACATATAGATAGTGTTATGCGCGCTCCACTCTTTTCCTGTCAATATACGTCTTTTGCTACAGTCACTGGTAGTAATTTGATTTGGTGTGTGATGTCTTGGTAAACTGGTGAATCAATAGTATGGTGTTGTTTGAATCTTGGTTATATTGCTTATGGTATGGTGGTCAGAAGTGAAAACCAAGTTTCATTTTTTGGAGTAAAATAACCAAGTTTCATTCTAGAAAACTTCAGGATTTTGAAAACTTGATTTCAATTAAATTAAGCATATGAGAGATCACTCTAAAAGCTCTTCATTACTTATCTGTCTATCTCATTTCATCTAACATTAAGGAAATGCTTATGAAACTTTGATGGATTTTAAAGCTTGAATGAAGTTTTATGGGATGACAAAGCTTCAACAGAATAGAACTTAGTGGTGTGCTCTTAACTCTGCATGTGACAGATGGTATTAACTGTGTCTTTTTTTCCTAAAACAAGTCTTCTTTCTATTTTGAGGAAGGTAGTAACTCCCACTTGCCAAGAAATCAAAAGATTAAAATTGATTTGTAAGGTCCCGAACTATGAATGCAGGTTGTGACTTCTGATATATATCAAACGTATAAACTTAAATTCAAATTTAAACAACCTGCAATACCCAAATACCTCAAGACTTAACTGCACCTGCTAGCAAGAAGCCCTTTTGACCTTTGATTGTGGTGGAGGATGAGTTCTTATGTACCTCTAAGGTTAGGTTTGTAAGTTGGTTCGATACAGTTAATTTTCATATTACAGTCAGTCAGTTTCTTAAAACCCTAATGGTACTTGACTCGGTTTATTTACAGCTTTGCCAGAGGTTGAATGTGCAATAAACTGGTATATAAAACTTGCCTGTCCTAACTTCAACTACAACAATCAGGCTAAGTTTGGAAGTTAGGGTGTTAATAGCATGATCTGATCTCACTTCACAATCCTACCACAGAAACTGTCCACATTGCATCAAGCAACTATGTATTATACACTTAGGGGAACAGCTGGAATGTGTCCAGACAAAGTTGATTTATAAATGACCTACCCTCGTACCAAATGTACAAACTACACAAATTGAATCAGCAGCAGATAAGGGCCTCATGCTAAAGTTTTATCACCAACTAGTGAGAAATTGGGACAGTTTTCATGGTACAACTAGTAAAGAAAATACAACTGTAACAATGGACAAGAACACAATAAGTATGATCATAGATATGTGAAGGAGATGGAAAGCAGAAGTAGGTAAGACAGGAAATTGCAAGCACCATGATCATGGTGTTTAAAGAAAAAGTACTAGAAAGTTAAAACGCTGTCACATTTTAATGCCTCTTCACAGAACCATAATTTGAAGTGTCAGACATTGTAAACTTTAGATCACATTATTATCCGCACCTGTTTTGTTACTGATAGAGAATTGGGCAAGAGAAACAAGATTCTACAGGATCTTATGTCTCTTTTAACAATTATTGTCTATGGAATGCATCTCTTTTTGAGTGTTTTTCCCTTTGTACTAATTAACACCATTTAGTTTTGAAGTTGCCTCATAGTTCTTATGCTTATGTTTTATGTTTTGGCCCCTAAAAGTTCGAACCTTAACTCCCTCTTCTTTCTCTTAAATTTAGAAAGAAAAAAGAGAGAAAAGAAAGTTATCAATCTGCCCTAATTGTTTGCCTTTTCAAGTTCTTTTACAAAACTAGGATTTGCTTGAATGATTTCTCACATTTCCCTCTTAGAAGCTTAGGATTCTAACATGATCGTGTGCCTACACTTCATCAGGCTCCTGAGTCATTATGCAACCATATCTATTCATCCAAAAACTAAATCCTAACATTAATCTCAACAAGGTTGGTTCATGAAAAATTTCAAGGACATCAAACAATAAACTTGACATGAGGGCTGCAAGGAATTTTCCCATTCGTACTTTTTCTCTTTAGCAAAAGTTTTATATTGAGAAGGAAACTTTGATGAGAATATAAAAGGGCAAAGCTAATAAAGAATGTTCATAACACTCGGCACAACTATTGAAAAGGTTCACTATGATAATAAACAATCCCCACATTCGGCATATAGGAAACTCTCTCTGTGTGACACTGAAATTACTTGCAACTTGAGATTCCCCCCATTTGATGCAAGTTGAAATTACTTGTAAACTGAGATTCCCTCTTTTTGATGTTAGGATGTTGAAGTAATATGTGTTAAGTAATAACATGATGATTTTCCAATATATTCTCTGCATTTATTGGTTATTTTACTCCAAAAAATGAAACTTGGTGTTCACTTCTGACCACCATACCACAAGCAATATCACCAAGATTCAAACAACACCATACTATTGATTCACCATTTTACCAAGACATCAGACACCAAATCAAATTACTACCAGTGACTGCGGCAGAAGACGTATATTGACGGGAAAGGCAAAAAAGTAAAACATATTAACTTATATATTCATAACATACTGGCAAAAGAAAACTGTTTGATAATGCACTTTGCAATTCACCTTCTAAGCGGGTGTAGTTTCACATTAAGCTAATCAATAAGAAAGAAATTGGATTCTCCTACTTACAGATACAAACATAATGATGTTTAACACGTATGATCTTTGACTAATCCTCCAAAAGTGGATGCCTTTCAAGCTCAGAAAGGAGTTCAGTCAAAGGGGCTGCAGTGCCATTGACAATCTCATTTTCACCTCTACATTGTAGCAATTGTTCCCGAAGACTCCGCACAAGCTCACTAAGTTTCTGTATATTTTTCTTGAGAGAGGATAATCTGCAGTAAAGGTGACAGTGAATGAGATTAATGAACATATCTACCAGGTTTAAGTTGCAGTCTACCAAAAATTATGGAATTAGGCCAATATATCACCGCAGGTACTAAAGTTGCAAAATTGCTGCCCTTTCAATTAGAAGAAACTGAATAAAAACAATACACTTGTTGCTATTTCATTCATCCACGCCAGGTTAATTACATATCTAAATAGTACATGGGGTTTACAAGCACACACATACATGCTTTGTGCATTAGAGTGAAAGCATATGGAGAAAGGGATCAAGCTGAGGGGCACTACAATTAATTAATTTCTCTATCATATATAAACTTGATCCTAAAATTCTGGTTAAAGTTGCCAAATTGGAGAGTAAAGATGTAGTAAATAGGTGTTAACTCTTTAGAAGATGAAGCCATTATAAAAAATATATCCCAAATATATACTCACAGAGAGAGAGAAAAAGAATAAGGGAATAACGCCAGAAGACAAAGTAAACCCAGCAATTAGAATTTTCTGGAATTTGTTTTCTTCTGACTGATTGGTAATAGGGGTCAATAAATTCAGTACATGGGGTTCTGAGAATACATGGCAAGAGACAGAAAGGAGTATAAGGTGATGTTTCGGTATCTGAACCCCTAGCAGGAAACTAGAGACACTTGAATTGTGGGAAATTGAGATGTCATAACTCATAAGTAGTAAATTGTGCACACCAAGAAAAACTAAGAATGTCCCATTTGAAACTTGCCTTTGAAGTACTTAACAACATACAAAAAGGGCCTAATGCAATAAGTCATGTTGGGTCACGCAGATGCCTTCACTATGCTGCTTTTAGCACCCTTAGTTTACAACAACTGGGTGAATACTCACAAAGTTCTTCCTATTGTCTTTGGTGTATGAAACTATATTCCATGAAAAGGGAAAACAAAACATTTTAGTTTTCTCCCTCATTGGGTGTCCCTCCTCCCTCTCTATCTCTCAATTGGTGAGATGTGAATCTAGACAAAGTCTTGGAAATGGAGAAGCATTCTCAATAGAAGGAAACTAGGTCAAACAAAGATGAGAACTATTAAATTAAGAAGCACAATTCAAGATAGTTTTGCAATTTCAAAAGGTATATTATTCTGCATCTTTCCTTCTCTAAACAATTCTAAAGCCCAACCTGAGAAATCAAAGACCAGTCGTTTAGAGGAATGGGCAAACACTGCAGAGGCCATTAACAGAGGAAACCACATTATTATGGGTCACAGAGCATCAAATAAAGGATTCCTATCCAGATAATTCATGTATTGCCTTTGAAAGTTTACTTTCTCTGGAAAAGAATCAAAGCAAGGGTATCATGACGTAAACAGGGCAATGTGAACATGTGAGACCTGACTGAAGCAACAAGAAGACCGCAAAGCCATAACTCAAAAGAGTTTTCTGATTTGGTATTTTAATAATGTTATGGATGTAACTGAGCTCTTTAAAACTCGGGCAATCCCACAGATCTTTTGTTTTGACAACAACAACTCCCTAAGTGTCCAAAACTCAGGTAAGTTGACAACCAATGTCTCAATCCCATAGGTCTTATATGGCATAAAGTTCCAAATTCAAATACCAGAATAGCCTATTGATTACTGAAATTTCTTACATTGCCTGAAGTTAACAACCCTAAATAATTGAAAAATACATTTAGATTTCTTTCAAACTAAAACTTGTAAACGTAAAGAATCATAGATTTCCAATTCAAAAACAAACACACAATAGGGTTTGCTAGGCAAAGAAAAGAAGTCATATATAAGCACTCACTTTTTCTTTCACAGCTTCTTCCCTTTCAGATATATATTGATGTTTCTTGGAAGTGCTTGGACTTGGTTCATCATTCCCATATTGCTTCCATTCAAACTGTGACGTAAACACAATTAACAGGAGCAGACAAACCAGTACCCATGGTCTTGACATTGTCACAAGCAGCACTCACTGAATCTGTTATACATTTAACAGATTAGCATATCGATATTAAGCTAAAAATGCCAAAAGGAAAAGAGAGGCAGCTCACAATTTATAAACAAGAATAAGCAATTAATTTTGTATCTAACATAGGCTAAGTTGTCAGGTTTGCCAAAAGAAACTACACCATTATGTTCTCATTTTATTTTACTTTCTTTTTAAGAAGAAGAAGGTATGTTCTCATTCTGTAGTTCGGTTTTATCCTAAAAACATTAGCAACAAACTTAATCTTTAGTTATCTATCTTTTTACAAGTATTAATTATCTTCTACAATTAAGTGACTGCACTCAGTAGTTAAAGATTTCAATTTCTCTTTTCAATGGATCATTCAAAAAGGGGTTCTTTCTTCCACGGGAGCAAGAAAACTAAAAAATAAAACATTAAAAGCCTTCCTTCTTGATCATCTCAATGCTTCAGCAAGCTCTCCTCTTTTCAGTTGCCGAGAATACAACCCACAAAGAAAAAGAGTGGAAAATTGTCAAATACCTTACCATTAATACTCAATAGCACAAAAAATAGCAATATCTAGTAGTAAATTTTGAAGAACAAAAAAAGTGCTAAAATGGAATTCAAGAAACACACACTAAAAAGAGTAAATTTCTGGTTAATTTTCTGTTTCCTACATTTTCTCACCAACCAAACACGACCCCCAATCTAAGACACTACTAATAAATACTAAAGGAAATCAGTAGAAGAGCAAAATATATTGAAGCGAAAGAGGCAAATGAGGTTAAGGCAAAAAAGCATGGGAACTTACAGATCTGGGCTGAAGAAGAAGGGCATATCTCAGTTGTTGTTGAACTGTTCAAGTCTTGAAGAGAAACACACAAGGCTTTTGCTCTAATAAAGTTTCGATCTTTTTGGTTGGGCCTCTAAGTATAAGGCGTTGTTCTTTAAAACTTCTGTTCTGAATTATATTTCTGCTAATTTTCTAGTAAAGTTGTTTTCCACTTCAGTTGTGCTTAACTTTAGCATCTTCATTACTGCAATTCGCTCCTTGAAGTTTGTAAAGATTTCACCTTTAGCACCTCAGAGCTTTGATTCTCACAATTAACACCCCAACCGCATGACTTTATTTATTCTTCTTTATCCGTATTTTAGTTCTCAAATCATATCCTTGCTATTAATTTTTTTTTTAATATTCTCTATTTGATTGATCCACACTAGCTATACAAAATAGTTTAGAAAGTCATATCCAGTTAAAATTATTATAATTTTAAAGGGAATGTGACTTAAAAAATTGAGGAAAATTAGTGATCATATAAACATTACAATGCATGTATTGAACACACGATTATTACATATAATTATTAGCAAACATAAATTTTAGGTATGTAATTATTCACAAATTACATAAGTTGAGAAATCTAAGTTTTGAAATAAATATTCACTTTCTTATCGAGTGTAAGATTATTATAATATAAATTTTGAATATGTGTAATCACTCACAAATTATATAATTAGAAAAATCCAACTTGTAAGTTTGAAGAATTGGACGATGTCTTAAAAGTTTGAATCTCCTTCCCATATAATAAAATATAAATTAAACAACAAAAAGAAAAAGTTGATTTCCTTTTTTCCCAATCCCAAACTTCCTATAACATATGTAATTAGCAAAAAAAATGAGGTGAATTCTAAATAGCGCGAAGTACAAGCACCTAATTGGAAATTTTCCATGAAAAAGTATGTCAATCTAGATTTTTCGTATTGCAGAGTGCAGAGTGAAGAAGGAAAACAGAAAAATGGGCAACTCTCAGTCACCTTCATCTCACAGAGATCCTCGCTTTGCTTCCTCCTCCAGGTTTCTCTCTCTGTAATTGTATACACACACTTTGGCAAACAAAGACAGGGAATTTATTGATTTTGAAATGATTGCAGAGCTTTTTCTCATACAGAACTCGAAGCTCTCAAGTCCCTGCACGCGTCCCTGGCTGCTCAATCTCAGAGCAAAGGTCCATACGTCTCTCCCTCAGTTTTTAAGGTCATTTCGCTTCACTGCTGCTCTCTCAATTTCCGTGAATTTCAATTATTTTGTTGTGATATGATATTTCCTCTCTAATTAGACGTAGCTTTGTGCCTTCACAGAATTATTTTGGACTTCATGGTCCTCTTGGAGATAGGATGTTCGACTTAGTTACCCAGCAACGCAAAGACCAAAACCTCACCTTCGAAGACCTCGTTATTGCCAAAGTAATTTACTTGAAAGAAAAAACTTGTGAATTTGCTGTATTTATCTGGTGTTGTTTAGTTTTTTCATCTGCCCACTTGCTCTTTTTGCTTCCTTTGTGTGTTGCAGGGGATTTATGAGAAGGGAACAAAAGATGAGATTGAAGAATTCATATATCAGCTATTAGACGTATACGGGGATGGCATTGGGGGGAGGTAGAATTTGACCTTTTACTTATGATAGTGTAGCGAGAATGATAGGATATAGTTTTATACGCTAAGGCAGTTGGTTTTATGTTTTAATCGCAATTTAGAAGTATTTGATTTGATCTTATCCTGTCTTATTTTACATAATCAGTTGTTGCGTGTCAAGTAGTTTAGTTGATGTTGTTGAGTTTTAGTGAGTTTTGAAGTATCATATCTGTTCCGGTTTGTTGAACAGGAATATGCAAGTAGCCATTGCAATGATCTGAAGTTCTTAGATATAACAGATAACATGAGATATGCATATTGCATGACTTGGTTTTAGTTGTTACTGTGGCTGTTGAAAGGATGGAAGAATTTGGTGATTGCTAGTTATAAATGCATTAAGAAAATACCCGTCTTTCTGTTCCTTTTATGTATATGATATTAGGAATTTAAATTCAGGTCTGATCTTGAATGTGTTCTGGTTGCAATGTTTGACAACATCTTCAATATGGACAACTCCGAACATGGATCAAGTGCACATCACGAGACTGTGAATATATTTCTTAATGCTGCAAAGTTCGCTAAGCAAGACGAAGGACATGCCGAAGAAAGTTTGTCTTTTGAAGATTTCAGAACTTGGTGTACTCTTCTCCCATCTGTCAGGAAGTTCCTTGGAAGCTTATTGATACCGCCTAATCTAGGTGTTCTGCTCAAATTCTTTCATTTGTATCCTCTGGCTTACCATTTGTTTTAATTGTTGGTTTTGCATTCTAAAGTGGTTTCCCAAATAGTTTGGGAGAATCTGAAGTTTGTTTTGCCCTTCCATAATTTTTGAAATCACCTTTCCTTGTAGGAAGACCAGGTTCTCAGGTTCCTCGATTATTGCATTTGGAAAACATCGATCCTAATATGATTCTATTAAAGAAGGTGTATGCTTGGCATATAGGAGGAATCCTTCCGCAGCATGATCTGGAGGAATGGAAACTTTTATACCATAGTTCTGTAAATGGTCAGAGCTTTAGCACA
Source organism: Prunus yedoensis (assembly GCA_005406145.1). Taxonomy (NCBI): domain Eukaryota; kingdom Viridiplantae; phylum Streptophyta; class Magnoliopsida; order Rosales; family Rosaceae; genus Prunus; species Prunus yedoensis. The sequence continues at coordinate 42,434 of BJCG01001388.1, forward strand.
TTTTGGGCAACGTATCGTGAGTATCTTTCTTATACTCTTAATACTTTTATTTCTTTTTGAATCACTTAATCAAATTATATACCTATATCTGTTGAGTTGAATATGTCCTTGCAGTGTTGTGATTTTATCACTGTTCTGAGAGTGAAGATAGGCTTTAGAGTTGTAGGTATACATTTTTTTTTGGTTACATTGGGATGAAAGAAACCCCGCATTGGCATGAACATGGATGGGTGCCAAGCAGTGGGGAAGGGGGAGGGCTACAACCACTGTGGTAGCATTGGCAGTTGTAGGTATACTTTTAGAGTTTAAGGGGGAGAGTTAATTGGTGCCTTCTTGGATAGTACATGAGCAAAAGTCCTAAATAATATAACCTTTTCTGGTTTAGAATGTGAATTGAAGGGGACTCTAAAGCCTATGTTCACTCCTCAAATCATGTATGAGGACCATGACAATGCTCTGTTAAATGCTTATACTTGGCCTTTTGCCCATATTAAGATAGAGTGCTAAAAGATTTTCCTATTTTAATTTCAGTCTTGTCGGTTGCTGCAACTAATTTGGGCTGGAATGAGTAATTGTTCAATGAACTGCAGAAAGGATAAGGGGCAGACTGTACTCATTATCAAGGACAAAGAAGGTTATGTATATGGAGGTTATGCTTCGCAGCCATGGGAGAGGCATGGTGATTTCTATGGAGATTTGAAGTCATTTCTTTTCCAATTGTATCCCACGGCATCTATATTCAGGCCTACTGGAGCAAACACTAATCTACAGTGGGTGAGTTGCTACTTGATCTTATAAGTTATATTGCTCTGAAATAGAGAAAACACCATATCTTTCTCTTCATTATGTTTATCCATTTGGATGAGGAATGCCTTTGGTTTCTTAGTTGCCTCTAAGTTTTAGAGTCATGAACTGAACTGCATCACATTGTAACAGAAGTTCGGCTTTGTAATAAGTTAGTTTCTATGAACCATGAATTGCTTTATTATTTTATAAAGAACTTGTTATTTTGTGTACTGGCAGTGTGCTGTGAATTTCAGTTCGGCAAGCATCCCAAATGGTATCGGTTTTGGAGGAAAAGTGAATCACCTTGGCCTTTTCCTTTCGGCCACCTTAGATCAGGGGCACACTTTCTCCTGTACCACATTTGGTTCCCCTTGCCTCTCCAAGACCAACCAAATATACCCAGAAGTGATAGAAGGCTGGGGAGTGGTTACTAAAGTACCAGACGAAGAAAAACATGACGGCGGAAAAGGTACTGTATTGGAGAGATTTAAGGAGGACCGTCATATGCTCAACATGGTTGGTCTCGCAAATGCAAGTGAGTAACTTGCTGTAGTTTCCCGGAATTACATGCTTGCTACGGTTTGCACCTCCGAAACTATTTCTTCTAGTTTAAAGAGGCATCATGTTTCTGGTGTGGTTTATGCTGCAGAAGATTTCTGGACAGCATTTTCACTCTGTACTTTGTATTTACCTTTTATTTTCTATTTTGGATCCGAACACCGTATATTTAAGTTCATCCTGTAATATTGGCGGCTCTTTTGTTCTCTGCTTTACAAAGCATGGTTTTTCCTTCTGCTACTTTTATAATCATAAGATGTGGCTGGTGTGAGTTAACACAGTGTGCTTGCAATTAGGTTACAGATATGCATGCCATGCCTCTGAAAATTTTGTGGACAGATATTTTAGAGATATTTAGGGCTTGTTTGGGAGTGCTTCTGGAAAGGCCAAAAATGCTTTCTAATAACTAAAAGCGCTTCTGACAGCGTTTGGCAGAAAAGTTTAGAAGCGCTTCTGGGCCATAGAAGCGCTTCCTGGAGAAGCACCTACTATGTGCTTCTTCAGGAAACACTCCCAAGTGCTTTTCCACAAAGCACTTTAATTTTTTATAAAAATTCAAGATTTTTATAATAAAAGCGCTTTTGTTAGAAGCGGTTATCAACAAAAGTACTTCCTAGAGAAGCACTCCCAAACGAGCCCTTAATCATATACCCATTCTTAACACTAATGATATAAATAAATCCTACATCATTTAATTTTTAAACAAACTATAAAAAAAATCAAAAAAATGACAGTTGACCTTATTGAATTTAATTTTGATTATTAAATAACTTTGATGCCCTATGACTATTTTGGATTTTTTATTTATGAGATTTTGAGGTTGAGCTTATTTTAAAAAATCGATCACAGTTTTGTAATTTATAAAAAGTTAAAAGCCTCTTTGCTATATTGGGTATAATAGTGAATCTCCCATAATTTTCCTAATGGAAGTGACTACATGAAACTATGTAAAATAGAAATCGCGCCACAATTTCTGATGCTCGTGTAGCCTGCCTAGCTTATAAGTAAAAAGGCGGTTCGCAATTTCTTGTTGCTTTTTGAGGATCAAACACGCTCTATCTTTTACCACAATCTTTAAATTCCACGTACCCCATTGTGCGCAGCATACAAAGCTCCCATAGTGAAAAGCAGAGCTTTTTGCATTGGGGCATTTACGCGGGAACATTACACATTATTCCAAAACAATTGCTTCACCTCTGTTTTTAGAACATGCGCCAAAAGAAACCCAATCCCATCTCTTATGCCAAGTTAAAATGTTGACGCGGAATTCCTGTACCAAAGTTTTGGCCAATAAAACACCTCTCGATAAGAGATGCACTAATATCACCACCGTACATCTTAAATCAACCCCAGCTTACAAGGAAAGGTAGCCTTGATTGCAGAGCGGGGGAAGCTTGTATGCTACAATCATCCCAGATGGAAGTGGCTAACTTGTATGTGAGGTCAACGGGTGCAACAAAATCATAGTCCATTCCGGGACTCTGACGACATAATGAGGTTTTTCTTTCTTCGGCTGGAGTTTGTAACAAGCCTAACAAATGGTTCTAAAACATTCAAGACGGTATTTGATGTAAATGCATAGCTGCATTGTCTTTCTTCACTACAGTTTGGGCATCATAGGGGTTCCAAATTCCAAACCCAATAAGCATGAAATCAAAATGGGCATCACGGAGGCTCCGAAATCTGGCGTATCAGAAACAAAGCCATAAACTAATCATACCCAACAGCAAGAACAACCTCCAAAGAGTTTGAAAACAAACTCTAATTTGATCACATTCCTAAATTAAACCTGCCCATGCCCTAGAAAAAGCAATAGTTATAATAACCCGAAAGAACATGAACATGAAGATTGCACAAGCAAGCAGAAGAAACCCAAAAGATTCATTTGACAAAGAGAAATAAAAATGCTTGCTTTAGATTCTAAATCCAAAATTACCAAAATCCCATAATAAAGGATTGAGAATCCACATTAGAGATCCATGGTAAACTTAAAAACGCATAGCAACAGAATATTAGCAAAAATTTCCTTCCTACTCTCCCAAAAACCCAAATTTACTCATTATAATCCCTTCTTCAGTACCTCCTGGGCCCGCCGCGCCCGAAGCCGAGCTGCTGGGGCTGAAGAGATGCCGGGTCGACCCGCTTGAGGCCGGGCATATCGCCCATGCCGAGAGCAGAGAGCATGTCGATCGTCTCCTTGTCAACCTCGATCTCGTCAGTCTTGATGGCGGACTTCTCGGGGACGTAGTCCATGCGGCGCTCGCGCTCCTCCTCCTGGAGCTTCAAGGAGATGCCGCGAACCGGGCCCTTCTGGATCCGCTTCATCAAATGGGTCGAGAACCCGGCGATCTTGTTGCGGAGCCTCTTGGAGGGGATGATGGCCACCTCCTCCAGGATCTTCTTGTTGGTGTGGAAGTCCAGGGTCATGCGCGAGTAGTATCGCTCGATCACTTGGCGCGAGGATTTCTTCACGGTCTTTGTACGGACGCGGCCCATGGTGCTGGTTTTTCTCTCTGTGAATGTGGTGTTTTGTGTGTGGAGGTTTTGGGAGGAGAGAGACGCCCGGTGAGGAGTGTGAGAAGGCAAAATGAGGGTGGAAGGTGGAGGCTAGGGTTTTGGGGTATTTATCTGGGAAATCCCTAAAATGGTCTTCGCTGCTGGACGTTTCGGCCCAGTTGGAAAATATTTGAGCCTCGAGTTTGGCCCAGATTGTTTTTAAGAAAATTGGGCCTGAGTGTTGTACTTCCTAAGCCGGAGAGACTAAATTTGTCAGTAAATCTGTGCTGAGTGCTAGTTTTCATGTTCGAAACTCATCCTTTTTTAAGACGAGGGGCTTTGATAGGAGAGGAGCTCTCTTTTTGAACCCGTGGATTGATTCCCCCTCTTAATTAATGGAAAATGCTTGAGCATCTCATTTCAAGTGAGAATAATAGTTTTTCTTTTTTATTGTCACTCATCGCGTGAAATAATCAAATCATGCATGCCCACAATCCCAGAAAGAAGCGCAATAGTGATGCAACACCCATCCCTACTCCATGGAGTTACAATTTTTTTTCTTTAATTTTGATTTATTTACTCTCTTTTTTCATAATGTTTCTGAAAGCCACCTAGTTTTCGCTTCTTGTTTTATTTGTCCACATGGTGTAATATAGTGTTCATATGCATGCCACATACATAGACAAAAAGTGCTTGACCTAAATTCTTGCCGATGAGGATTAAATTTTCAAAATGTTAGGTTTGATATCATAACATCTTAAACATTAGGTACTAATTAAAGTGCAATTTAACTCAAAATCACAAAGACTGATCATTACAACTAATTAGGGCATGTGCCATTAGAAGACATGGGGAAGATTTTTGGAATGAAGACTAATACTCTGAAAGAGCAAGGGCAAAAAGGATCCAACATTAGCAAGACTATAGTGGCAGCACAGCAAAATGCATGTGGTGCTTACAAAACTTGGTTTGAGGACATCAAATTTCTCAAAACCATACTAAAAGATTGATTAGTGGTGCTATAACCTCCATCCACAAGAAGGTTCAGTCCATTTACAAATTTAGACTCCTCACTTGCCAAGTACACCGCAGCCTGCGCCACATCCTCTGCCCTAGGCACTGCCCCTTTCAACACCGCCGCAGCACAAATCAGCTCCTCCACCGCATCTCTCTCCATCCCCATAACATTTCTTAGCAATGGAGTTGCCATGGCACATGGAGAAATGCAGTTGACTCTGATCCCATGCTGCCCCAGCTCCACACACAAGCTCTTCATAAGTCCCACCACCGCGTGCTTTGACATGGTGTAAGCGTGTGGAGACTCACCGCAGCTCGCGGACGCCACGCTTGAAGTGAACAAAATGACACCTTTCTTGGCAGGGATCATAGCCCTGGCAGCATGCTTGGCGCCCAAGAAAGCTCCGTACACATTCACATCAAACACTTGTTTGAAGTTTTCGGCAACAGCGCTTAAAATTGTTGGCTCCAAGTTGCCAGGTATGCCGGCATTGTTGTACATGATGTCAAGCTTGCCATACTTGGACAGAGCGAAATCCACTACATTTTCACATCAGATTCAACCGTGACATCGCAACGGGTGTAGGAAACAGATTCTTCATCAGGGTCGAGTTCGTTGCAGAGGGACAGAGAAAGTTCGTCTTGGACATCGGCTATGATGACTTTGGCACCATGCTGGACAAACAGTCTTACAGTGCTCTCTCCAATGCCGCTAGCGCCTCCAGTGATTATTGCCACTTTGCCTTCCAACCTGCAAAATTGATGTTCAAACAAACATTTAGAAGATGATGAAGAAAAAGGTTAGAAATTTAGACACCAAATGAAGAGGGATTAAAACTAAGCTTACCTTTTGGGACTCGGAGCTAAAGAGGAAGAGCTGCTCATCTTTAACTTCACTAATTGATACAAATGCACAGAGGCCCTTGATTTCATATATACATACATATTCTTTATATATAGCATGAAAAAGTATTGGATAGAGTGAGAGTTGCTTGTTAAGTCACCGACAAGTTTACGCAGCCCGATTTGAAGGCATGTGACAGATCCCAGTTTTGAAGCTGTAAGTTTGGTTTCAAAGTGTTGTTTATTAGGTTGCATTCTTTTCATGGGTTGTGTACTTTGCTGTAAACAAGAAAAAACTGAGCAACAAATAAAAGCCAACCAGAAACGTCCCAAATTACTTATGTCCCTTCAAATAATTGCAAACAATTTGCCATGTGGTGACAAGAAAAAAGTGAACCTGCTTTGCCATACATGGCAAGAATGACAGGGTATGGAGGATTATAATTTTCTTTATCTTGTTGCCTGGACCACAGTTCGTCCCGGATTGAATAAAAATGGAGC